>PVIY010001515.1:125496-148910 GCA_004026745.1 Myrmecophaga tridactyla
ACACACACACACACACACACACACACACACACACACACACACACACACACACACACACACACACACACACACACACACACACATACACACACAGGAAGGTAGGCAGATGAGGATGTCTGTGACCTCCAAGCATTTCCTAATTACTCAAAGCTTGTAGGCTAACCAAACATTCTCTAAGACTAAACCAAGGAAAAGGAGCAAAAAAATCGACTCCAACAAGTCAAATATGAAATGAATAAGCAGAAGCTAAGTAATGTACAAAGGCTAAATATCCGAAATAAATATTAGATGTCTAGGAATACATGTCTGCAGATTAAGACAAGAAAGAAGGTCAGATCAAAAGCCTCAGAACAAGAAATTACTCTTAACTGGGAACAAGGAATCCTTAAAAGGGGAAATCCCTACTTCACTTTACAGCCACGTAGTTCTTTCTGGAGAAGGAATCTTTGCCATTGTTCAGCCCAAGGCCTAATCTCCAAGGAAGGGAAAAGTGTAGGAACCCAACTGGAGTAAAGATAGAGGAATGAAAAATAAAAAGATAGATCATAACAAGGTCATATTTATTCATAAACAAAAAAGAGAAAGAATGAATAGAGCACAATAGTTAAAAGAGAAAGGTAAAATTGGACTAACTGGAGCATTCATAATCTCAGGGGGGAGCTCTCATAATCTCAGGGGTTAGGTCCTAATTCAGGAATGACAAAAGCAAGAATTTAGCAGAAAACTGTGTAAGGGGGTAGCAGGTGGGGGTGGAGGGGAGGGGGACTTTTCTTTACCCAAACGAATTTGCGCCTTTGTATTTCTGACAAGCAACTCACAGGTTACAGATAACGTGAATGTGAAAGCACCTATCCTAGCCTGTCTCTGGGAAATATTGCTACTGTTGCAGCCATTGGACCTGTCATGAAAACACAGAATTCTTAAAGAATTTTTAGATTCTGAAATGGAGAAAGGAAAATAAAATAACATAAATGCAACAAGAGTCCATGGGGAAGCTTATTTTGAAATCTGAATTCCAAACAATACCTGATCCATCTTTTAGAATGCCTATCCAAATATACATCTTTCTAAAACACCTGAGATCTATTTTATCCTGTATGATAGACTGAGCTATATACTCCAGAATAAAAAAAAAAAATCTTAACCCCATTCCTGTGGGTGTGAATCTGTTGTAAATAGGAACTTTTGAAGATGTTACTTTTGGTTAAGATGTGGCTGGCAGAGCAGAATGGGTTTTAATGCTTTTACTGGATACCTTATAAAGATAATATCATAAGGTGGAAGAGAAAGGAGAGGCTATCACCACATGACAAGAAAGCCAAGGACCCAAGTCTTGGCTGAGCTAGAACATTTCCACCCCTGGGAGGAAGCAAGCTTTCCAGGCTCCAAAACTGTGAAACCACAAATTCCTGTTGTTTAAGCTTGTCCATTGTGTGGTGTTTGTCACAGAAACCTGGAACCTAAGACATTCTGCTATGAAAACTACAGATCCTGGAAACGAAAATTCAATTGGCTTGGATAAGCAACTAGATATCATTCCCGTTCAAAGTGGTTAATTTAATAATTAATGGGCATAATGGAAATGTTGATAAATTAGCAATTAGCTGGGTTGTTGAAGTTTTGATTATGAAGAGGCAAGTGATTTGGAAACAGAGCTGTTAGGGAGAGGCTGTAGTAGAAGACCCAGGTGAAGTACAGAAAGAGAGGTAAGAGGATGACAGAGACAAATTACTGAAAGTTTCTGTAGCCTGCATTGACAAAGTGCCTGTGTGCGTGCATGCATGTGTGCATGCACATGGAAGGTTATCTTTCTTTTTACTGAATCTCCTAACCCAGTGCTCCCCGATGCCAGAAATAGGCTAGTTATAGTTCAATGATTGTAACTCCTACTAAATCAAGTGGGCTTTAGTGGATTGTCTGAGGCCTTAATACTGATTATAAAATTCCTTTGCTTTTATGTGAAAATAACTGTTTTATATAAAGAAACTTAATTTGTAATTTGGCAAAGGTGGAGAATGATGACATACTTCAGTTATTGGTAATAGCTAAAACCTTTTAAGGGGTAGGTGAGTTGTGATCTTTAACTCTCTACTTTGGGAGGAGACTAAGGAACAATACAATATATATAGCAGAAATTGTATCAAAAACAAAGAAAACATTGGTGACCTGTTGTAGCTTCACCAGGGGTTAGACAGTAGTTTGGAGAACTGTTATTGTCAGATTGAACATCACTGCTCATTCCTGCAGTCCAGGGTCTCCCTGGCATTTGTAACAAGGTCAGATGTGACATGAGAGCTGGATTTTAAAGTCAACAGTGCATAGTCTGAGCATCGACTAGGGGAAAATTTGACCATTTGTACTCAAAATAAAAGAAAAAAGTTTGAATCATATGTATACTTTGATACGTATCTTTTCAAATCTGGTGACCATCACTTGAATGCGAGCTTTGAATTTCTGATCATAATTCAGTTCTAATAGTCCAGTCTTGTGAAATGGGCCCCAATTATTTTTCAGGTGGTGAAAAAAACACTACTCAAAACATGTTTGTGTCGTATATTTCTGAACATTTTACCTAGTAGCTTGACATTTTCTGGAATAAAAGAGGTGTTCCAAGAACACTATTAAGATATTTGCTGTTAGGGCCAAAATTCATTTTGGAGAGAATAGTTAAGCTTTTAAAAGATCTTTGAAAATGAAAATCTGCAGAGTAAAAATAAAGACAAAAATAGGGAGAAGCCTTGGGAAAGAAAGAAAAAAGATGTGTTAGGGAAGTCATGTTACTGGTAAATAATACAGCTAGCCAAAAAAATGCACATGAAAGTTTTATAATGAGATATTAATTCTTATGTTGAGATCCAATACATTTATTATTGAATATTAAAATACACATTTTGAGTTCCTGTTAACAATTGAATTATTGATGGCAATGCTCAAATCCTGCATCAAGATTAAATTTGATCTCAAAACTACCTGCTGCATAAGAGTCTTTAAAATGTCACAGTTCTAGAGTTATTTAATACCTTTGCCAAACTGATTAATTCTTCACTAATTTATGTTTCAAATTCAGACAGCTTTTATCACAGTGTGTATAAATGCAAAGACTAGGAGCATGAATCAAAAGGTCCTGTGCCCATGAATTAGTGAGAGGTGGTATAATAGGTCAGCATTTAAATTGGTGATAGCAGAAGCAAGAATTATCTACGTGGGGATCAATATTGCTCTTAGATTTGCTGGTTCAAATATTTGTTTATACAGATGTTAACCATTTTCAGATTACTTTTGTTAATCCCAGACCCAGTTCATGAAATCTGATAGTGCTAACTTCTATTTCTTAAATTTAATTCTTTTATTTATCATCGTGTCCTAAAATTAAAACCAATTAAAGCAAGTAAAATATATAAATTATAATCACAAAAGATATATTCATTTTATAAATTTATTCTTTATTATTCACCAACAATAATTGTGCATCAAGTTATATGTTTATATCACATATTTAAGCATATATTAACTAAGCTTTCACATATACAACTCACACACAAATACAATTGTACTAGATTCCAAATTATTTTTAGAGCAGAGATCATTGAAATTCAATGATAGGAGAGGAAAAATATTTTTGAAAGCATAGAAATGTATGCCAAGATAATGAGAATTCTGGATATCTGAAACATGTTATTTAAACTAAATTATGCTAAAGAATAAAATAATGAGAGCTAAAATTGACTTTAAACCCTTAAACATTATTCGTATGTTGAAGAAAAATGTTTTAAAAATTGACAACCACAAAGCAAAAAACGTAAAATAAAGAAAAATAACTGAATATAAGAGGAGTGAAAAGAAATGGACAATATAACACCAATCACATGTATAAGATACTTAAAAACATGTTTAGATGAGTGTGAAACTATCTTCCAAATGGGACACACAAGTGAAAATTTTATTTTTCCCCCAGTTGGATAATGGTTTGCACAAAGCTAGAAGAAAACCACCCAGTATTTTAGTTATTACTGAAAAAGACTTGTACAAGTCCAAAACAAAGGGTAGTTTAGGAAATCTATCCTTTGCCCACGTTCAAAATGACAAGGGGAGGTGCATATACAAAGATTAATTTAAAAATGGAGGAGGCCGGGTAGGCATCGGTGGCTCAGCAGCAGGATTCTCGCCTGCCATGTGGGAGATCTGGGTTCAGTTCCTGGAGCCTGCCCACAAACAAAAAAAAAAAAGGAGGAGACCATGGAGGGAGAGGAGGCAGAGAACACACTGAGGACAGTATTTGTTTTAGTTTGTAAGGTGCCAGAATGCAGTATACCAGAAGCAGAAAGGCTTTAAAAAGGGGGAATTTATTAAGTTGCAAGTTTACAGTTCTAAGGCTATGAAAATGTCCAAATTAAGGTATCCAGGGACCATACTTTGATTCAAGAAGGCCTATGATGTTTGGGATTTCTCTCTCATCTGGAAAGGTACATGCAACGTCTGCTAGCTTTCTTTGCAGGCTTCTTTACTGGCTTTCTCAGGGGTATTTTCTTTCTTCATCTCCAATGGTCTCAGGCTGTGTGGGCTCTGGTGGCTGTAAAGATTTTTCTAAAATGGTTCCCTCTTAAAGAACTCCAGTAAGCAACCCCACCTTGAATGGGTGGGTCACATCTCCATGGAAACAGAAAGGTCCCACCCAGCAGTATTGAATGAGGATTAAAGGACATGGCTTGAGGTACATAATAGCTTCAAACCAGCACAGTATTGTAAGGAAATTTAGTCCCCTCCCAAAGAGAAAGCAACAAAAGGAGAAATTTGTGGTCTTGTATAAATATTTAAACCCAAATATGCATTTCTGTTGTTTTTTTTAAAACATGCTCAGGCTCCAGGAATCCAACCAGGGTCTCTGGCTTGGCAGGTGAGAAGTCTGCCACTGAGCCACCATTGCCTGCCCCAAATATGCATTTCTGAAGACATCTTTTGTTGTGATTACTTTTCTAACTCACCTAGATTTGTTCTGTTTCTTCTGTTCTGATCTCTTCCTATGGATACTGCTGCCAGGACTGGTTTTGAGACTGGACCTCAGGGAATACTCCAAAGACAGCAGGAGTCCACGCTACTATAACTTATTCTCATGTTACCATATCTAAGTAAATGATTTGTAACTTCATTTACTTACAGTAAATACCACTCGACAAGCTTTTTTCTGAAAACTTAATGATTTCCAGGAGGGTCGAAGGGGAAGCAGGAGGTTGGGAATTATAAATGTCATAATGAAAATATATGCAGGATTCACAAGATATTAAATGAAGTCTAGTTGAAAAAAGTAATAATCACTACTCTTTTCTTATATTTGGGATCATTTTATACTTAGAGACAATCATTATTTGGCCCAGACTCTGTCAAGAATCTTATGGCTCTAAGAACATATAGTTGTTCTTCTATCTGATGGAGTCTCTGCTCTGTTGGCAGTGTCCTAGTGAATAGTAGACCTGATGGATGATTTTACTTGCCTCTTTCTGTGCAGATGGAAGAGTCATCATAAGAAAGTAGTATGCATACCCTGTGTGTCTCAGTTTGGTTATAGCCACAGAATGTTAAACTTAAAATGAAACCTAGAATCATGTTACCCAAGTTGTGTTGGGTATAATCCTAGAAAAGTAGTTCTCCAGAGGGGCAAAATGCAAACAAAAATATTTGGTGGGGAAGAATTGTTGGAGATATTTGAATAAGCAAGAGTAAATCATTTCTCACTCTTGAACTTCTCAGAGGCTTTACGATGCTCATGTGCATATTAAATCTGTAAGAAGAGGATAGACTAGTTAGTGTTTCACCAATGTGTCTAGTCACCCAAACAGGTTTAACTAATGTTCCATAGGCCTCCCTTTGAGAAATATTGCTATGTGTTTCTCTGGTTCAACTGATAACAATGTACAAATAAGAGGCCTGAAGCTCAAAGAAGTTAAGTGGCATTTCAAAAGGCTGCTCAGCTGATAGATAGCAGATCTAAGCTAGTATCAGTTCGGTTGCCTTCAGAATCAATGCTTTTCACACTGCAGCATGCTGCTTTTAGTTCACAGGGACCAAGATACTTGGTTTGAAGCCTCGGTGAACTCAGGAGTTTTGAGAAATGATGTGTTCATCCTGACCACCACAATCCGTCATCTCACCCATTCAGGTGAACTGACCAGGGAAAAGGTACAAGCAAGGGTTACAAAGATAAAGGGAGAACACAGAGGTTAAGAAAATTGTCTTAATATTAATATGTCATAATTCCAGCATCTTTCATTGACAGTGTGAACTTGGATAAATAAGTTCCTTAAGGCCCAATTTCTTCATCTTTAAAATAGTTTTTTCTTTAATGTTATCATAACCATTTTGATTAATTTTAGTTGCCTAACAATCATCATTTTTTTCAATGGGTTCATCTCCATATATGAAAAATAGCTCTTTCACTGGTTTCCTTAAAATGGTATCAAGGAAAAACAGATACTTCTCAGAAGATATCAAGAGACTTTAATATATCCATGAACACTGTATTATAGCACAATTGTCAAGTTATATTACTTTAATTAGTGCATGAAAATCTCTCCTGTACACACACACACACACAATACAAACACATTTTTCCTGTTTCTTATCTTTATTGTGAAAGGAAATTTAATTGGTTCTAGTGGCATCAAATTAATGATTGATAATCACATGTTATATCAGTTTTAATAATGACTTCAAGTCTGACATTCTCTACTAAAAAAACTGAATACCCTAGAGAGCAACACTGATGCCAATCTCTTCCCAGAATTCAAATTAGCAAGATTTTATTCTTTAGTCAGGCTGATTGTTGCTTAATGTGTTCTCATGATAATTACTTTAAAGAGCTTAAATTTTCCCCCTGAAGGTTTTATTCCTTCAAATCACAATCCCAGTGTCAGTTTCATAAACTTATTTATATAAAAAATAGTGATTTGAGAATAATAAGTCAAGCTCTAAGACTCCTGTGGTGCTACTAACAGAAAAATATGTTCTCAAACTTGATTCATTTCTGTAGGTGTGAACCCGTTGTAAGTAGGACATTTTGATGAGGCTACTTCAGCTAGGGCATGGCCCACCTCAATCAGGATGGGTCTTAATCCTGCTGTGGGGAGTAAGCA
This sequence comes from Myrmecophaga tridactyla, assembly GCA_004026745.1. NCBI lineage: Eukaryota > Metazoa > Chordata > Mammalia > Pilosa > Myrmecophagidae > Myrmecophaga > Myrmecophaga tridactyla. Next base: position 132,624 of record PVIY010001515.1, read on the forward strand.
GAAGTAAGGAGTAAGCCTTGATAAGCAGAATGAAATTAATACAGATAGGAAGCCAGGGAAAGCAAGAAGTCAGTGGAATGTCAATGAAACTTGAAAGAGAAAGTGCATTGCCATATGACGCAAAAGCCAAGGACCAAGGATGGCCTGCAGCCAGGCTCAGAATACCAGACTTCAGGAAGAAAGCATCCCCTTACTGATGCCTCAGTTTTGGACTTCATCTCACCTCAATCCATGAGCCAATAAATTCTCATTGTTTAAGTCACGCCATTGCATGGTATTTGCTTTAGGAATGAGAAACGTAAAATAACCCCTTGTCTAATAACTAATGAAAGTATATTTGAAAGCTATAAGGAAATTTATATTACCTAAGATGGAAACATTGTTTATTAAAAAAGTAACTGAAAATTCAAATTAAAATTGCTCTTTCTTACAATGATAAAATGAGTGTATATAGCTATAACATAATACTAAAAAGGTGTATATGATGCCATTTAAGCAAACAGTTCTCTACCCTACCTATGTGTTAGAAACATCTAGGGAGCTTTTAAGAAATTCCAATGCATTAGCCCTACCCAAGACCAGTTAAATACATTGGATGAATCTATTAGCATTTTTGAGAATCGTTCCAGGTGTTATAATATGAAGAAGGGTGTTGAAACCATTGATCTAAAAACGTATTCCCTATAAAAAATGGCTCCTGCACTTTTATTCATATCATTGGATCTTTTGAAAATCAGATGTTAGCTATTGTCCATTTCTGTATCTGGAAAAGTACACTCACATCCACCCATACATCTAATTACATACTCATACATACACCTACATACATTCTCACACTTGTACACACATGATTGTGCATACACTTTGAATGGATATCCAGAATTCCTGAAGTCCATGTTAAGAAACCTTGCTTTAAGAATAAAACTTTAATGATATCAAGAATGAAAGAAGCATTTGCCTTTTGAATGGATCAAGTACTATCATCTTGGCAATTGCTTCCCTGTTTGAGAACCTCTAGTATGAAAGATATGCCTAGAGCTGCAAATTAAACTCATATTCTCCAGGCGAAATGAAATCAGCTGATACATGTCTGTATGATCTTGAATAATTCAATTCCCGGCTCCAAGTCTCTCTCTCTTCTTATCTGACAAATAAATTAATTGATATGGCATAGGGTAATAATTCAATTAAATACATCATATTGGCATTTATAACAATGGATATTAGTTGCTACTATTATTGTTGCTGTTTTATTATAGTCTATTAAAGATATTTTCACATGCTTATATCTTGACATTTCCCAATAATATTTTCTTTTCCAGAAACAGTCACATTAAAGGAAAACAAACAAGCCAAAAAATAAACATCCATTTTGATGATAGGCATTGCTATCTCCTTTTACTTTGAGTCAATTCATGTTTGTGTATAGGACTTTTAAATACAAAGAAAATATTGGGACAATGTTTCTGCTTCAAATTTTAAAATATTTTTATGTTTGGTTGAATACAGAAAAGAAGCTCTTTAAGGGAAAAAGAAAAGGGCAGCATGATGTTACCGATGGAAGCCAGCTTTTTTGGATCCCTTGGCCTCCTGGATCAGACTATATAAGTCAATTTGGTTGCTAATTAAATAATATTTTTCATTCATAATTTTCCATTTTTTCTTACTAATTAGTAGTATCATTTCCTCTAATAGACTGTGATCATTTTGAATTTGGATGCCGATATCCTGGCCCTTCTTTCATTCAGTTGTTTAAATGAGTAGTTTTTCTATGTTTCTTTCAAAATACCTTGACCTGGATTTTAAGTCCTCTCTTTCTCTTTCTCCCTCTTCTTCAAACCTCCAAAGGCTACATATAATTTTTAAATCATATGCTCCTAAGACATGAAAAACACCTTGAACATTAAATTGACAAAGCAAATCACATTCTTCTCCCAATTACCATCTGTAGAGACAGAGACACTCATTCGTGTGATGCATCTACACAAATATAGCTGAGCTGAAACCTGATTTACGTACATGCTAACCTAATTTTAAAGATTTCTCTGAGTCTCAAACTTACATGTCCTTGTTATTCTATAATTATGATAAAGTATTTGTTATCCCCTCTTTTTTAAAGCGTCTATGTTTTCAGTCCAACTGTTTATTTAAATAAGTGTTTATTAATGAAGCAAAGTACACTCTTTGAAGAAGGGGAGAATGGCACATTATAAATCAAAGTAAGCGACTCTATGTGAAGCAATCTATTATTTGCCCAATATTTAATCCTTGCAAATACCTTATGAAGTAAGTATCATTGACTTCACTTTTACAGAGAAGCAGCTTATATTTCAAAGGGGTTAAATGCCTTGCTCAGTATCAAACAAAGTAAAGAAGCTGGAATTTGATTTCCATTCTGCTGATTCTCTATCCTAGTATTCCATTTTGACATGTTTCCCCTTTCAGTTTAATAGAACCAAAGAGTTAACGTTTGTTCTATACTTTAAAAGTTTAAGCTGGAGATAGCAGTACTTAAGTAAATTGTGGTACTGCAAAGAAGAGTAGTGTATGAAGATTTAAAATCACTTCTGTACTGTAAAGTAATTACGAATGTGAAATAGCAATAAAAATACTAAATGAGATATTTTGTTATACTTAATTCCTATAAATGGCTCTATAACTTCTCAGGCCTGTTCCCTGCATTTAGATGAAGCTTGAAGCTATCAATTTAATTCTATAACTTACATTTGAAACTTGAATTGTAATGGAATATTTTAAAATATCTGAAACAATGAAGAGAAAAACACTCGATTATAAAGATATAGGTAGACTTTAAAAAAGACCTATAAGAGTTCATCAAGTAAAATAAAAGGTAGCTGTAGGAGGCAAATTGTGATTAGATTGAAATTATGTTTAGGCAAAAATAAAGAAGAAGGAAACATTATATACTATATTCAATTTGTTTTTTTGTCCCGCGCAGTTGAAGGTTATGTATAAATGGAATAAAGAAAACTTCTGATAATAAATTAATGGAAATATCCAAATCAAGATTGATTATTTTTGTCTAAATCATCTGATTTGAGTATTTCCATGAAGCAAATTAATGATATTCACTGGGATTTAGAGAATATCCTTTTTCTATTAAAAATCTTTCAATTAGTGTCCTTTCTGTAATTCTACCAACCACCCCACCCCCAATTTTTTGTGATACTTAACTAAAAAGGAATGATTAACATATTTTAAAACATATGCAATTTAGATTCTATGAAAATAGCTTTATATTACCATTCTTTTCTCACTTAAAATTTGGCAATGCATGAAGAATAAAAATTTAGGTTTTTAGCATTTTTTCTTTTATAATTATTGCATGTTTCTTGAATACTTTCTCTTCTCCTCTCTTTTCTTCTTTTTCAAAGGAATATATTCCTTGCTAACTACAGTTATAGTAGCCTATTAACCTTAACTTGTCGATGCACTTTCTATAAAATATTAAATTTGGTGCATTTTTTGCAGATTAAGCATGACATGGTACACTAAATGACTGTGTTTAAAGGCATAGTCTAGATTATACAAATACAGATATCCCCCTTTTAATTCCTACAAAGGAATACTATAACTCCTGGACCTATTAGTGTATTGATTTTTGTGTAGTCAATAATTAAATAAAAAAGTGTGATCTAACCCATGAAAATGCAACCCATTTTGGTTTAGATTTCTTTCCTGCATGACTCATGTCCTATGGATTTGGAAGAGAATGACTACACAGTGAGAAAGAATATTGGAAATGTGCCAACGAACTATTCTCTGTAGACTTAGAAAAAAATGATGACAGCAGCAGGTTGGCAAAGGACATTGTTATTTGTCTTCAACTTTATTGTGTGAGGTGATGGTTAAGAGCTCTGGTGTCATAATTTCTGGGCCAGAATATAGACTGTATCATTTATTAAGTTTGTGACCTCAGGAAAGTTAATTACCTTCTCTGTGATTCAGTTTCCTCACTGCAAGAATTGAGATAATGACACCTACATCATAAATTTGTTGGAAGCACTAAATTATTTAATAGAGGGGTTAGCACAGCTACCTGCACCATTTAAGTGCATAAAGTCTTGACATACTCTAGGCTTGTAAAAGCATAAGCTACTTTTACTCATTATTGCAATTTGAGAAACCATTTATAGGCAGAGCTCTAATTCTAGCCTAGGAAAATACACTTCCTCTACCAGAATTTAAATATAAACAGGGCTTTTTCAAAATTCATTTTTATATGCTGCTATATTCTCAAAGACTAGAATAATGCCTGAACCATAGTGGACTGTCAGTAAATATTTGTTGAAGGAATGAATCAATGGTCAACTTTCCATTTCTCCATGCCACAAAAACCCTCCACAACACTTTGTAGTAGATAAAATGTTTCTTTTCAACATCCATCACAGAAATACTCAGTCCATGCTATCATTCAAAATATTTTTTTCATTTTTCTTTAACCTGCTTCCTCCAGCTTCCAAGTCCTTAATGGACATCTTAGGCTTCTGTGAAAATCTAAAATTCCCTTTGGCATGCCACTCAGGGTTTTATACTTTGGGCAGCCCCTCATAAAGCAAAAGAATCCCTCCCTACCATTCTATCGAAATCTCCATTCCTGGGAAACATGAAAATAATAATAATAATTGGTATTAATTGGGTGTTTTCCAGGCATGTGGCACTGGACCAAATGTTTTATGTAATCATTTTAATCTTGACAACATCTGTCAATGACACTGATTCTACAAACTTTTTTACAGGTGAGGAAATTGAGATTTTTGGAGGTTGCAAAATATAAGGGGACAAAACAAGGTTTTCACTTGTCTAATATTAACCTCAATGCTCTTAAGAATCTATTAACTTCTTCACCTGTCTGCTTAGTATTCAGTATTAAAGCTTTGGGGAGACCTGGTGATTTCACACACACTAAATTTATAAGGGTTAACAATAAACCAGTTTAAAGGCTATACCGGCTAGGTTTGTTTTACTTTGAAAAATGTTATCTTGAAACAAATACATTGAACAAATACATTGAACAAAATGAAAAAAATGTGTATATAATGGTGAATTTCATACAGGGACATGGAATAGATTATTTGGGACTGGGGACTTTTCCAGAATAAAATGGCTTTCATTACAGTTCCACTTTGAAATTCATCTATATATTCCCCCTTTAAATTCCTATATGATATAAATATCTCCTCATTCATTCATTCATTCAATTTATAAAGATATGTAGAATATTAATTATATGCCAGACACTGTTTTAGACTTGGAAGTAGATAATTCCAGAAAACTCACAAGTTATTGATAACAAAGATATTTAAATAATAACAGTTCAGTAAAGTAAGTAGTATAAGAAATGTACTTACTATGAAAAACAGGTGGGAATTATTGACCTACCTATTTGAGGAAAGATGTTGAGAAAACCTTCACTGACAATGTTAATTTAAATGTGAGGGGGTGAGGTTAGCAGAATGGTGAGCAGAAAATTACAGCAGGAAGAGTTTGTATAGGGCATTCTAGACAGAGCAAGATATTCAAAGGCACAGAGTTCTGAAGGAATTCAACTTGTGGAAGAATTGAGAATAATACGCTATTAACAAATGCTTTCTGGTAACTTAGCTTCAATAATAACACTATCAGTTCTACCTCTTCTGGTTTGTGACTTAAATACTGGGGCTACTTAGTTTGTCCTCCTCACCTCTCTGAATTATACATTTCTATGAGCTATCTCTCTTATTCTAGATTTTCAATCAGTAGGTACCAGAATGCTAGAGCTTCAAGCATACTTTGATGAGCAAACCTATATTTAAAGGAGAAATTCCAGTCCTGAGACATGGGATAAAGCCTGAAAGACGGTGAAGAGATCCTTGGGGTAGCGAAAGTAATAAAAAATAAGAGGGGAGAGAAATTCAAAAGTAAATATTGGCAGTAAGAACTCTTATAGCTTAATGTAGTTACAGAGGGTTCTATATAGAAATGTTTATAGATATGTGTATATGCAGGAGTTAGTATAAACACATACATTTCTTTGCTCTGTCATGTGAAACAACACTCCAGTTGCAATGAGCAGACTTAGAGCTCAGATCTTAGTTTCTACAGTCATTCTCAAATAAAAAGAACCAGAGCTCTGTGAAGAAATGACTGACTCTAGGACTGGGGCAGGAAATATAGAAGATGAGGATGGAGGATCATTTCATGCCAGGAAATAAGGAAGTGTTGTAAGGTCAGCAACAATAACCCCACATTGGTGGGGTTATGTGAAAGTGCGTAGGAACCAATGGAAAGAACTCCCTATGGCTAACACTGGAACAACTTGAGCAACAAAATAAAGTAGTAATGGTTTATAACCCAAAGTGTACAATAAATACTTTTTTTCTTTTTTTCACATGGGCAGGCACCGGGAATTGAACCTGGGTCCTCTGACATGGCAGGCGAGCATTCTTGCCTGCTGAGCCACCGTGGCCTGCCCCAATAAATACTTTTGAGTCCACACTGATTGTTCTAACCCAGCTCATAGAGGGCTTGGGTCAGGGCAGCCCGAAGACCAAAGTACATGCTAGGTGGAGAGTTAGACATGGATTTTAATTAGGACTTAGGAACAGTAGAGGGTTTCCCATGTCGGTGGCCAGCCGAGGGAAACGGAAGTTAGTGCTCCACAAAGAGGGTGGGGGGAGTGCAAGGGTGTATAAGGATTTAGAACAAAGGTGTGAGAACAGACTCTCAGAAGGGTCTCCTGACAGGGGTTTGTTATCAACAGTGATCAAAGGAGGGGAGTTTTAATGCCTTGATTACTATACCACTTGTGCATTCTCCCTGACACCCAGGAGATTGGATGGCTTTTAATGTTTGTTCTGGTCATGTAGGCTAAGTGAAATGACCTGCTTTCAATATGGAGGAGAATGTTCCTAATAGGGGAATTCCTGGCCTTGGGTCACTGCAAACCACCCCATGCAGCAGACCATGCTGACCATAGGACAGGCATTGCATCTCCATTCCACAACACTAGGAGTCCCATCACACAGAGAAAACAACCCCACAAAGAGATGCTGCTATGGCCAATAGAGGGAATTAAGCCATTTCCCAATTACTGGGAATATGGCGTAAAGCATTACATAAGGTAGCGAGGACATAAGACTGTCCCCATGTACAATGCTCTGTAAATGAGAAGACTCTTTTTCAGATTTTCTGATGTGTTGAATTCTAACAGGCTAGTAAGGTATTCCTCACAGTCCAATTCACAGGGGTCACAGTATAGGGAAGACCAGTAGTGCCTGAAAGATGGCAAGTCCGTGCAAACTCAAAATTGGGTCTGACTGTGGACATGAGTTATCACCGATGTTCACTATAGGAAGGTGTTCACTAGGACACTATTGGTGAAAAGAAAAATGTTTATGGGGAACAGTAGGGATCTAACAATATACATACTAGAGTTTCACTGGTTGAAAACAAGGTACTAGGCAGAGGAATAGTATGGGTGCTGGGGGGGGGGATTTAAATACCAGATATTCTCCCCCTGCAAATTTTGAGAGTCCTTCAATGTGACAGTATTCATTAGTTAAAGCATAAATTCACATAATTATGCATAAGATTCCCATGGGATTAGGAATCCCTGGATTGGTGATAAAAATTTTAACAGGCATTTTTTTTGTGTGCCAGATTACAATATTTTGGGTGACTCCTATTCCCCATGGGTTTAAGATTCTCAACCAGCACAGCTGCATAGAGCAGGAATAAAGATAAAATAATTCATTTCCCCCCATTTGTATGGTCTGAGGCATAGGCAACAACAAATTATTATTCCCCCTTTTAGGGTGTAAGGCAGCTGAGCCTTTGACTTGTTTTCTCATAACCTGCATCTGTCCAGTTGTTAGCATTTCAATATGTGTTGGGGCTGTAACCACCTGAGGTATTGGATTTCATGAGGGTTAAAGCCTCATAGAGCCTTTTAGTCCACTGCTGCAAAAACTTTTTATCATTTTTTAGCTGTTCCTTTAACAAATTATTCATTCTTTCAATGATGCTCACACCTGTGGGATTGTAAGGCAGATAGAATATCCATATGATGTACTGATCTGTGCTGGTTTGAGCTATTACATACCCCAGAAAAACCATGTCCTTTAATCCTCATTCAATATTGCTGGGTGGAATCTTTTTTATTGTTTTCATGGGAAATAACCCACCCAATTATGGGTGGTAACTTTTGATGAGATGGCTTCCATGGAGTGTGTCTCTACTCACTCAAAGTGGAGTTGCTTATTGGAGCCCCTTAAGAAGGAAGCAATTTGGAAAAATCTTCAGAACTGCCAGAGCCCCACACAGCCAGAGACCTTTGCAGATATATAAAGAAAACATCCCAGGGAAGCCATTGAAGAAGCCTGGAGAGAAAGCTAGCTGACATTACCATGTGCCTTTCGAGCTGAGAAAGAAATCCCGAACATCCTCGACCTTATTGAACCAAGATATCTTTACCTGGATGTCTTAATTTGGACATTTTTATAGCCTTAGAAATGTAAACTTGCAACCTAATAATTTTTCCCTTTTAAAAAACATTCCATCTCTGGTATATAGCATTTCAGCAGCTTTTAGAAACTAGAATGTGGGACTGGGCTCCCTGCACAGTGAAAGGGGTCCCATGAAAAGCATAACTCCCCCCAAATGGGAACAGGAGGGGACCAATGTAATTCACTTATGACTGGGTCACTGAGATTTGTGACTGGCCAATGTGTTTCGTCTGCTGCTTTTAATATCCCAACAACCACAAGAAAGCCATTAGTTGCTTTGGTGTATGCAGCATAGGAAATCATTGAACCTTACCAGTTACTGAAGAAAGAATAATTTTTTCTTTACAACCATACAATACCCGAAAATTTGACAGAGCAACCAAGGAATTGGAGTTTGCTATGGTTTATTACCCATCCATGATTCTTATGCTGAAATAAAAATGAACCTGAGAGGCTTCTTTTAGTTCTGAAAGAAAGTTACTGGTTAACATGACATTATCAATACAATGAAATAGACTTTTCCACCTAGCCAAATCCTTTACCACAAGGCTGTGGCAGATGGTCAGGCTATGTAAATAGCTTTGTGAGAGCACTGCAAAACCCCTTTGCTCACTTTCTCAGGTGAAGGTAAAAGCAGGTTGACTGGATTTAAATAAGGCAATACTAAAGAAAACATTAAATTTAAAACAAAGTGATAATAGCATAATAGAGTGCTAATTCCTTATAGTAAACATGTAACCTTTGGAACACCCTGTGTACAAAGGTGGTGTTACTTTATCCTTTGCTTCTTAATCCTCTTCTGAACAGTGTGCAGTGGCTTTTGCCATTTGTTCTGCTTTGCTAGCCATTTGAAGGGCTCCTAATGGGGACCATTACATGGCCACTGCTATTTGGCAATTTTGTTTCTTCTTACTCAAATTTAGTTGTCACATTACCTGTTGCTAAGCAGCAACTTTGCCAAAGTTTTCAGGGCATACGAATACTCTTGCAGCAGTCCCCATTTGTCCAGAAGGGTAGCTGGCCCTCCCCACATGGATGATTGAGGCCAACTCGTGATTTCCCCAGTGGATTCTCCTTTTCCAAGACTCATGTCTGCTCCAGTTGGTAGATCCTTGGTCTCCTAGCTGGCTCACCAATTTTTCTAATGCAGCCCTTGGATGGCTTGGGTCTGGGCAGCCCAAAGTCCAAAGGACATTCTAGGCAGAGAGTTAGACATGAATTTTAATTGGGACTTACAAACATTTGTGAATCTTCCACAGTGGTAGCCAGCCATGGAAAATGGAAGTTAGTGTGCTGCAAAGAGGGTGAGGGGAGTACAAAGACTTATAAGGGTTTAGGACAAGGGTGTGAGAACAGGGTTTCAGCAGGATCTCATGACACAAGGGTTTGTTGTCAACAGTGATCAAGGGAAGGGAGTTTCAATGCCTTGTTTGTGATACCATTTGTGTATTCTTCCTCCCCTGAGAAGGTTGGATGATTTTAATGTCTGTCCTGGTCATGTTGGCAGCTACATGAAATGACATGTTCTCAATATGAGGGGAATCCCAAGCCCTGGGTCCCTATGTTGATATAAATAAATGACTGCTTAACTAGCAAATATGGAAGAAGAGAAAAATCTCTCATGCAGATGAATTTGAAATAAATTTTTGAGATCTTCTGCCTTAAAGGAAGCACATAGAAACTTCCTTCCAAAGAATATAGTAATGAAATGGAGGGTGGTAACTTTACAATGGAGAAACTTGCAAAGAGTACTTTAGCCGTGTGATCGAGGTCAACATCAACAGTCATAAATCATGCTGATAATGTGTACACTTGATACATTATCATGAAAATGACACTTTACTTCTGTGATCTTCCTTCCCCAAGCCCTTAAGCCCAGTCTAACCAGGAGAAAAATATCTGACGAATTCTAATAGAGGAATATCCTACAATATATATGCCCAGAACTTCTATAAACCATGAAAAACCTCAAAAGTGAGAAAATATCAAGGAATTGTTACAGCCAAGAGGAGCCTAAGAAAGCATGTGAAGTAAGTGCACTGCGATATCTTCTATGAGACAGTGGAACAGATAGTGGACATTAGGTAAACAATTAAAGAAATCTAAATAAAATTAGATTTTATCCAACAAATTGATTTTGGTTCATAAAGTGTAATAAATGTACTATCCTAGCATACGATGTTAAGAATGGAAACTGTGTATGAATATGTGGAGTATAGTATAACGATAAACTTGGCTAGTCTTTGTCCTAGGCAGGTAATACCTCTACATTTTTGTAATTTGCCATGATAAGAGTGACTTTTATTATTCATGGTAGACCCAGACCCATACCTGACAGTTCACATGCTAATGAATGACAGAGTGGGGCCAATTACCCCTGAAGTCTTCCAGGGGAGGCTGGTCACCCTAGAAAGACCGACCATGTGATCAGGGGATTGAGGCTTTGAACCAGGTCACATCTGCTCATATCATCCCACTTCCCTAACCTCTGGGAGGGTTGATTTAATCCAACCCTGTCAACACTGATTCTGTCAATCATGCCTACATAATGGGGCCCCGTATATTAACCTAGAGCACCTAGCCCTGGTGGGCTTCCAGGATTGAAAAGACACATCCCTGTTCCAGAAGGGTGAGGTGTTCTGACTCCACGTGGAGAGGACAAGAAAGCTTGCATTTAAGTTTCTTGGGTTCATAATTGCAGCCTTTTACTACAAATAAATTATAATTGTAAGTACAGTGTTTCAGTGAGTTTGTCAGTTGTTCTAGTGAGTTACTGAATTTGAGAGGATGGTGAGAAATTCTGAATTATAGTCAGTTGGTCAGAATTACCTGAAGAAAAATTTTTAAAAGGCACTTGGGGCCAAACCCAGATCAATTAAAACATAAATTTAGTGAGGCTCAAGCATTGGTTTTTTTGTTTGTTGGTTGGTTTTCAACTTTCTAAGTATTTTTGTTGTTGTACAGCCAAGGTTGAGAACTGCTACTCTAATGAAAGGGTAGCTCTGCTGTGTAATCAATTGCTATGCCCTGAAAATTATGCTTAGAGAGAATATTTACATTATTTAACCTACGAACATGGCTAGTTGTAATTCTTACTACATAAGTTTAAGAAGAAAAAATATTTATAAAAATAGGACGGATTATGTTTTCTCCAGTTTTGAGAAATTCTTTTCTTCCTAATACCTATTTTTTACTGATTCATTTTCAGAACGATGTTGGTATAAATTTGGGGGGCAAGTTTTGTTGGATGAATGTCTTTTTAAGGGGTTGTTAACCAGGAATTGCTGAGAATTTTTGTGCTGCAGTGAATTGGGAGTTAAGAAATTGTGCTTTTTGTCCTCACTGGCTGTGGGACTTGGGGCAGTTTTTTCTCACCTGTCAGATCTCAATTCCCTGTGTCAGCTTCAAACTAAGCTTTGCTCACCCTAGAAGTCATGTTTATGGAGGGTTCACTGAAGGTTCTGAGGGGAAGGTCCAGCTACAAACTATTTATATGAGGAACAGTAGTGCCTCCTGGGAAATATCTCATCACCAGGGAAGGTAGAGTACGGCACACAAGTCCTAAAAACGATGTCTCGGGGCCTGATGCAGGAGAGAAGGAAAGGAAATAATTTGAATAGTGCTTTGCTAATTATCACATCATGTCTAGCTCTAGCTCCATCAAAGGAGAGAAGGTTGGTAGTAATTACAGATATAATTCTGTGATGGTTAATTTTATGTGTCAAGTTGACTAAATTATGGTATCTGGTTGTTTGGTTAAATACTGGCCCAGATGTTGCCGATAGTATTTTATAGATGTGATTACATCTATCATCAGTTGAATTTCAGAAGGGAGATTACCCTCCATAATATGAGTGGGCCTCATCTAATCTTGCAAGGACCTGAGGTCCCGGCACTACCCACTCTGTTTTGAGGGCAAGTCACAAGTTGCATGACCCAGGGCAAATAGTAAAGATTGAAGAATATAACCCTCCCTCCTAATAAACAAATCTCATGAGAGTCCTCTAACCAAATTTTATGAGACTGGTAAAACTTTATAAGCTGTTCCTGGACACAGCCCTCTCTCTCTTTTTCCCTATTTGCGCTGGGCATATGCAGGTTTTTCATCTCCCAACTGGGCACCTTTGGGGAAGATCTTCCTCCTGTTTTTGAGCCCCTGATTAGACTCATGAGTAATCTTCTGTGTAGCATGTTCTTTGGTCTCAGGTTTGTGCTGTGCTGGAACAGATCTGCAGAAAGTCTTCTAACCATGGAAAAACTGATGATTTTGAGAAAAGAAGAAATTCTGCATCAAGACGACTATTCTAATTTGCTAGCTGCTGGAATATGATATACCAGAAACAGAACAACTTTAAAAGGGAGAATTTACTAAGTTGCAAGTCCACAGTTCTAAGGCCTGTGAAAGTGTCTCAACTAAAGCAAAGCTGTAGAAATGTCTGATCTAAGGCATCCAGGGAAAGATACCTTGGTTCAAGAAGGCCATTGACATTCAGGATTTCTCTCTCAACTGGAAAGACACATGGTGAACATGGCAATGACTGCTGGCTTCCTCTCCTGGCTTCCTCTTGCTTTATGAAGCTCCCCCAGGGGAGTTTTCCTTCTTCATCTCCAAAGGTCTCTGGCTCTGTGGGCTCTGTAGCTCTTTCCAAAATGGTTCCCTCTCAAAGTGCTCCAGTAAGCAATCCCACCGTGAATGGGAGGAGACACATCTCCATGGAAATCATCTAATCAAAAGTTACCACCCACCATTGGGTGGGTCACATCTCCATGGATAATTAAAAACTCCCACCCAGCAATACTGAATGAGGGGTCCACAAATTCAAACCAGCACAACCACCACCTACTCTTTTCTGAGTTTCCAGTTTGCTGGCTTTCCCTGTGGATTTCAGACTGATGGTTAAAACATCACTCTTACCAAACTTTCCAGCCTCCTGGAGTGCTTTACAAATTGGGACTTGCCAGCCCCCACAATCACAAGAGTAATTCCTTAAAATAAAATTCTTTATAAATATATATGAAAGTTCTTTTCCCCACAGAGGGAGAGAAAACAGTTTATTTTTTAATTTTTTTTGCAATGGGAATTCAGAGATTTTAGCTTTTTGTGAAATTCAACAATTTTGCTCCAACAGTTCTGGAGTATTGACATATCAGAGTATTTCCCCTCCAATGAGGCACAGCATGGCACTGACTCAATATGACTTCAGTAGCTACAGGAGATGGATATTTTGGCCCCACACAAACCTCCAGAGATGGATGTTTTGGTGCTTTGGATTCCACTTTGATAGCCATTCCAAGCCCCTTGGCATCCACAAGACAGGTTTGGAGAAGGACAGGGCTTTTCCATGAGATTTAAAGATTGAAAGAATGAGATGGATTTTAATTTCTATAATTATAGGCAGAGATAGATCCAGGGAAATGATAGTCACTATTATGCTTTAACAGTAGAAAATGAGAAACTTATAAAATGAGGGGATTGCCAATTGTATATTTCATAAAATTTGAAGTAAATATCAGATAAATTATAGTAATCCTCATTAAATTGTGAAATGCTCTCCCATCTTAATCTCTCCATTTTTGCCTTTTCCCTTCTCCCCTGAGAAGACCTGTGAAGATTCTCAATAAAACATGAGAGCTTTCCAGAGTCTAGATTGAAAAATACCCAACTAAATGATCTCTAAATTTCTGCTTACCTGTACGTATTTATTGAGTCTAAGCTATGGAGGCTTATTATAGGAACATTGTTGCTGACTCTCTAGATTGTGAGGAAATGAGAAAGAAAAGAATCCTTGGGAGCAGGTGAAATTATAGCCTGGCTGTTTGCAGAAGGTCATACGGATTTTCCATCTCCAAACCTATAGAGAAATATTAATATTCTGAACCTTGGGCTCCCTGCCAAGTGTCCATCCTAAATCTCCCATGTTAACTATTTACTTGTCAGTGACACACAGAAAAATTGCTTGTTTTAAAATCCTTTAACTAAGTGATGGAGATTAAAAGGAATTCTAAGAGAAACAGGAAAACCAGACTGCTTCCACTTCACACAGGCTACTCCATTTGTGCTACCCCTACATCTTATTCCTGGGTGAAAGCACCAGGGAGAAAAAAAAACAAAAAACATTGATGTAGCTTAGTCTAAAAATGAGATGTTAAATAACAACAACAAAAACAGTTTGTGGAGAATGAGTATTTTGCAGGTGGATTGTGGGCAGGCAGGCAGTCCAAGGAAAGAAGAGATAAGATATCAAGACTCAGGGCACTTCAAATGTGTGCAATAAGAGAAAAATAAATACAGAAATAAGTGATAAGAGCAGTTTTGTTTGTTTTTAAATTGAACTCGAACTATGGACTGTTTGTCAATCAATGGGTGCCATGGGCCAATCAGATAGAAAAGAAGTCAATTGGGTTAGAGAAAATTTGATTATATGAATCTGGTGGCCTTTGTTATATAAAGAGAGAAAAAAATCGCTCTCTTCAATCATTCAGATCAGTCAAGATAATGCTAAAATCAAATGGCTATCTCTTAGTATTCAGTAAAACAATTTAATGTGGTTCAATTTCCCAATGTCCACTCAATTGTGTGGCTTATTCCATACATGAATGTATGGAAGATGAGTTTTGGGAAGGAAATTAATACATTAAAGAATTCAAAACAATTGCATCTGGCATCATTCTAATTGGAATTCACTAGGTAACAGAACACACAATTCCATGGTTCAATTTAGGGATACCACACCATATGGAGGGGTGATAGGAAATAATTTTAGCCATCTCACAGTGTGGGTAGAAGACAATTCATGAAAGTTTTGTTTAGAAATACTTTCTTTGACCTTAACTTTGACACAGATGTATTTGGAAAACTGAAAAATACTAAAGAGTAAATATTTTAGCATATCACGTGAGCAAGTCTTATAGATAATGAACCCTGTTTATATACATTTTATATATATTCAAGAAGTGTCAGAGAGCAATCAGTGCTCGGATCTTATCAATTGATTCTTTTTAAATACATGCTGATGTTCTCTTAGGAAGTACTTCTGAGAACTTTTCTGGTGGGTGTATTCTTTCTTTGCAGAATTGAACTGTTTAGAAGTAGACACGAAGCTTTCAGAAAATAATGAGAAAAATTAAAATCTAACATAGGTATGCCATTGAAAATCCAAATTAAGATATTCAAATTTTTGGTTTCATAGTTCCAGGAAAATAAGACATGTTTCATTTGTATTTTTAAAGGCTTTACTTTAGTGAGCTGTTTTCCTTTAAGGCAATTAGCTAACCGAGATAATTGCTTCATCTATAAAGAATTATTGATTTGTCTAGTCCATAATTTTGAATTGTGCTCCATTTAAAAAATGAGCCGTTGTCTGGTGTCTCTACCTAGTCAATGAATGCAAATTATCTTCAGTGTTTTGGCAGTTTTCATCTTACAGTATTTGTTTACCTATAGGATTTTCTAGGGATCTGGCATCCTACACTGTTTACTTAAATAAAGAATAATAAAATAAAATATTCCATGCCAGAAAATCAGTATCTAAGTAAATTTAAGTGAATAATCTTAGATATTTTTAAAAGAAAATCCAGTGGAAAGTATTTTTTGTTGTGTATAGTAAAAGTCTTCATGTATTATGTCAAATTAAAAAACAAGCAATTCTTTTTAGTTCCTTCTAAAAATATTTGGCATATGATCACAGTTTTAGTTATTTTATTTTGAACCCTACAAATGCCCTTTACAAATAATTTTTGTTTGGGAAATGGTTCACACAGTGCTGTGTGATGGTAGAAT
>PVIY010001516.1:0-148687 GCA_004026745.1 Myrmecophaga tridactyla
TTTTTTTTTTTTTTTTTTTTTGCCCCAACTTGTCAGCCACTTTAGCTTTGAACATTCCTTTCATGTTCTCATGTTACTTTTGCTCAGAGAGCACATTCTGGGGGATGGGTCATGCCAGAGAAGACTTTCGCAAGTCAGTTTTTCCCAGGCAGAGCAGGGCCAGGGACCCACAAAGTGGGTACAGACCGGCTCAAAAGTGTTTGGGGGAAGGGATCAGGAATGGTGCCAACAGCTTGCCAAAGCTGAGCTTTCTTGGCCTGCCCAACAAATGCAAACCTTCATCTAACTGCCCTCCACAACATGAGGAAGCATTGTGTTTCTGAATCTCACTGCTTATGCCCCTGTCCTGGGAGGGGCGAAAAAATGGCAACTTTCAGAGCCAGGCCCCCAAAATTTGAATTCACTAATCAAAAGCCATTATGAGTGATCAATCGCGCCCTTTCCTGTTCTTGGGGAAGAAGATAGTCATGTGTGTTTCTGTCACCAGCAAGCCAGGCAGGGGCTGGACCCCACAGCCGTCTGCCACAAGAATGGGGGATGGGTGCTGGGAGCTGCCGCACTGAAAGCAATTTACTGTTCTTTACTGTATTTGATCAGACTTTTCCTCCTGCTCTTCCCTGGATGCCGTACACTACTTTCCGGCCTCCAGAATTTTGAAATAATTGCCCCAGTGTTTAATAAATGTTTCGATGGAAGAACTCAGTCCTGGAGTACCTTACTCCACCATCTTCTCCAGAAGTTTGTGTGGAACAGTTTTTTTTAACAGCTGTTTCAATGGGGCAGAGCTGACGGTTAGTACGATTTTGCTGAAGAAATCCCCTCATTCAGTGACAGCAATAACCATGGCACTATGTGGGCAACGGACTTGGAAGCTATTTCCCTACTTTTAGCCTACAACAACCACCTCCACAGTTTCTGCTGAGGACTGACCTGCAATAAAATGGAGAGCCACTTTTTGCATGATTGACTGTACTATTTTGTCAACATTTGCTACTGAATCCATTACATTTCCTTCAAATTCCAGCAATCTGCCTGTGAGGCCCATAATATTTCTCTCCCAGAAAGCTATGTCTATGCCAGGATCTGATTGTCTTCAGCAAAACAATCAGGAGCTAGTTGTGTGCTGCTTACAAGCTAGCTTGCCACAATTTCATGACACCAGCAGAATAGACAGTGTTCCTGGGTCAGAGACAAAGGCTCTACTACTCAAAGCAACAGCAGTAGGCAGCATATCAACATTTTTTGTGACAGTTCTCCAAGTTCAAACTCTCAGAGTGCTGGGCAGAAGCCCAGGTGACTCCTGCACATTTACTGGCATGCATACCCAGAGGGTAACCCTGAACTTAGAAATAGTGAATTTATTTTTTTTTTAATACATGGGCAGGCACTGGGAATCGAACCTGGGTCCTCTGGCATCACAGGCAAGCATTCCTGCCTGCTGAGCCACCATGGCCCAGTGAATTTTTTCTTGATGGGCAGTAGACATGCCTGAACTTGGCTCCAAAGAGAGTTACTATCTTTGTCTTTCATGGCTATTTGCTGCATAAATATCCTTTAAATAATAGCACAGATTAAGGACACTCAGCGCTTCTACTTATAAGAGTTGCAGAAATGTGAGAGATCCATTGACAATTGTATGCTAACATGAAAATATATGCTTTGAATTCCCATTGCATGATAACCCTTTGCCTTTTTTTTTTTTTTCTCACGGGCAAGCTCCAGGAATCGAACCCAGGTCTCCGGCATGGCAGGCGAGAATGCTGCCACTGAGCCACCATTGCCTGCCCCCACGTTAATCTTCCTTCTAAGCATTGAGAATATGGTGGTGACAAAGTGAGATGCAGTTCCTGCCTTCATTGGATTTACACTGCAGAGATAAAAGTTGTGGTATGTGTGAGTGTGTGTGGGTATGTGCATACACATATGATTTGGGGTAGTGACAGACAAAAAATAACATTTATATTTACATTTATGATATGGGATCTACATGGAGAATATCACATAGTAAGTAACTAAACAGAAGGACAGGTCCTAAGGCCCTAATTGACTAGTGAGAAGGAAAAATGAATAACTCTGAGGGATCAATTCTTAGTGACCTTGCCAACCTTGTGCCATTTCTTCTGCTGTATTAATACCAATAAACCTTAATCAGAGTCCATTGAGGTTAGACCTGGTGACCCTAGGACATTGTTTTCCAGTTAAGAATGTGGCAAACTAATGCTAACAGCTGCTGTGTAGTTGATACCGAAGTGGAAGACCCTGTGTGAATGACTCCTAATGAGATGGACATATTCACGGGGGATGCTAGGTAAAGAGTAATATGGTAGACTTCAATGAATCTGTCTTCACCAAAGTTAGAGGGGGCAGGGTGCACTTTGCAATGGCACATGCTACCACTAAGAAAAGAACTGAGGGCGGCTGCCGTGGCTCAGCAGGCAGAGCTCCGACCTGCTGTGCTGGAGGTCTGGAGTTCAATCCCTGGTGCCTCCTGCACATATGCAAATTTAAAAAAAAAAAAAAAGAACTGAGCAAGGAGGGGTTCTCTGATATCTCCTCAGTTCTTCCATAATTTTACCCCTGGTGAAGTCAGGGATTTGGGGGCATAATAATTCAAAGGATTTGTATTGTGAAAGGTGGTTGGCCTCAGTTATGGGGACATTTCATAATGTTGCAGAAACTAAATTCTGAAGAATCTAAGGATAGAGTGAATAGTTTTCCTGGGTTTGCCATGTGGAACAAACAAGATGAATTCAGGATTCTGAACAAGTAGACAGGGTACAAATGAAGTAGGGAGGGCACACAGAGTGACAGAATGAAAGAACACTGGGTACCCATCTGAGGATAATTATATCAGAACATTACATAAATAGTTTCTTCCACCAATTGGGTCTGATTTAGTCACCACCATATCCTCAATGAATAAAACTATTTTACTAATTGCTGGCTACATCAGAGCAATGATTCTAGTCGACTTCAGGCTCTACTTTGTCTAATTAGTACAACAAATTGTTACCTTAAAATGTATTTCCATGCTCAAAATGGTTTGTGATGTGCAATAAGGAACATATAATTGTTGCTTTAGCAGAAAGTTCTTTCACTCCTTTGCAGATATTGTTGAACAAAATGATTGTTATGTCTCCTTCCATTATTCCTGTTTCCTGTACACCACCACAATTCCATGTCCCCAGCAGTTGTGCTTCACATTACCTATTCTGAAAGGTAGTATAAGCATGTCACTATTTAGTCAAAATTCTTCCAACAGCTCTCTTTTAGAACAATGTCCATGCTGTAGGTTAGCATGGGAGCTCCTCTGGCCTATGGTCCCTGCCTTCTGTAGTCTCAATTTCCTACACTTTCTTCATTGCATTTGTAGTCCAGCAATAATAAACAAATACTAGTTGATATTAATATATCACTTATCACTTAAATTCCCCAGAACTCACATAAAAGACATTCAAGTCTTCCTTTAGCATCATCTTCTCTGCCAAGGCTTTTTTGAATCATATAAGCAGAGTTATCCATTTCTCCTCTGTGCTAAATTTCTATCTTATATATCCTTAGATTATTGAATTTATACTGTTTAAAAATTATCAATTTTTCTTCTTTATCTAATAAGAAAGAGCCCATGAGACCTTTAAGGAAAGATAGTGCATCTTATTCAGTTTCATACCTATGATGCTTAAATGCTTTACTGGCAAATGATATTTTGGATTGAATTGAGTCTTTCATCAAAATCTACCAGGAATCACAGTACTTATGGAGAAATTCCTATAAACTACATATGCTAACAAATAAATATGTCATATATCTCATTCTAACACTATATTTCCTTAGAGAAAAATAACTGAGAAATAATGACAATTGAAAAGCACTGATACATCTTATCAAATAAAATTGAACCACGTAACCCCAAAGATATAATATTATATTTTTGGAGTAAATCTTGAACATGGCAGTCTCATAATACAGTAATACTCATTCAATTACTTTCTATTAAATAAAGTAATGTACTAAAGACCATTTTAAACCAAAATAAGAAAAAAATGTATTATTAGTTGATTGCATCAGAACAATGGTTCATGTAGACTTTACAAAACATTTCGGTCTAATTGGTACTACAGTTGTTTAAAGCATTTCCATACTTAAAATAGTTATTTATTAATTTCCCCCATAATAAAGCAATAACCTCCACTGACATCAATATCAGTGAATAGAAACATTGAACGATTTCCTGCCACTTAGGTAGGACCGCTTAATTCTGTGTGCCACCTACACACAAATTTGCCATTGAAGGATGATTGACTTAAGAAAAGATGGGGCAGGGTCACAGGTTCAGTGGTAGAACGCTCGCCCACCACGCAGAAGACCCAGCTTTGATTCCTGAACCATGTAGCACATCCCCCAAAAAGAAAAAATAGATGGAGCATAGCTATATGATGATACTGTGAATCACTGATTGTTCATTTTGGATGATTACGTGGTATGTGAATATATAATAGATATCAATAAAATTTTTAAAAAGATGGGTCAAAATCACAATTTATTTCAAAATGAAGCAAAACATTGGCACTTATTTGAAATATTTTCAGAATATCTGGAGAACTAAGAAGACACGCAAGTTAGCAATGTATGCATCTCAAACAAGTTGCTAAGGAAAGCCTAAAGCAACTAACAGCATAGATAATGTTAATTTTAAGGCATGGTCCATCAAAGCCAATGAACTCAGGCCAAAACAGGGTGCCAAAATGCAATGCACAAAATAAATTATTTCAGAAAAGGAAAAATAATCATTGTGAGCTGGATATCAACAGACATATTAGTGAAGAAAATGGGAGTTCAAGCATGGTAAAATTTGGGATAGCCATAGAGAGAGAGAGAGAGAGTGATATCTTTAAAATAATTAATGAGATTTGTATATAAAAGAAGTTAGGGATTAGCTTGACAGAAGAATATATATTCATATACGTATATGATTGCTTTGCCAAGTCATTTACTATTTTTTAGCAAAATCTTATGCGAACAGACTTCAGTAAAATTATTCTGGTATTAAAATGCAAGGTGGACTGGCATTTAGACATACTGAACAAAAGAAGATGAATGAATTAAATTCTCAAGCAATAATAAATCAGGAAAAGAGGCAAAGCAATTGACATTGTGAATGGAAAGGGAAGGCAAATGCTTACAATGAATGAACAGACCTGACAAAAACATAAGATATAGAATATTAAAGAATAGAAAGGAAAATAGATGCATAAGAATTTTGCTTGTTAAAACATAAAAATAAAAACAACGTTATGAATGGAATAAATAGGAATGGGTATAATTGTCGATCATTTAACAAATTGAGGTATGTACCTCTTGCAACTAAGTTGATGAGAGACAAGAATATAGGACTAAATTCTGATTTTGGAAATTCATAATCATTTTTTTTTTTAAATGTTGATTGGTGACTATATCATATGAAAATGAAAAACCCGTTGTGGTAGTGAGATTCAGGTGTCAACTTGGCCAAGTGAAGGTATCTAGTTCTGTTGCTGTGGACATGCCAATGGTACATGAAGCTCATCTGTGGCTGATTTCATCTGCAGTCGGCTAGGAGGCGTGCCTGCTGCAATGAATGATGTTTGACTTAATTGGCTGGTGCTTAAATGAGAGACTCAATGTAGCACAGCCCAAGCAGCTCAGCATACCTCATCTCAGCACTTGCAGCTCAGCCCAGGCCCTTGGAAATACAGAAAGGAATCACCCTAGGGAAAGTTGTTGGAACCCCGAGGCCTGGAGAGAAGGCAGCAGAGATTGCCCAGTGCCTTCCTGCATAAGAAAGAACCTTAGTTGAAAGTTAGCTGCCTTTCCTCTGAAGAACTAATGAAATAAATCCCCTTTTATTAAAAGCCAATCCGTCTCTGTTGTGTTGCATTCTGGCAGGTAGCAAACTAGAACACCCATGAATTATTGGAATATTTTGATGTCTTGGTTTATACCGAATTTTTGTTGTTGCTCAAAGAACTAACATATTCTTAGGCGTATTTCCTAACTATACAATGTTGAGACAAAAATCTCAGGGACTAATTACTTACGAACATTCTTTTAAAAATTCTCTGAAAAAATTTAGTGCGTTTTTCACATTTTTATTTACTTTAAATAATTCCAAATAGTGTCTGAATTTTTCAAGTATGTGCTGGATTGTTGCCCAAATCTATCAATAATATCAACAAACCGTTGTCATTGTTATTTTTCCTTTTCAAAATTGCAGCCCAGAAGACATGGTTGAAGAAAAGGTTATTTAATTTGTTTATTGAACAAATGATCTTGCAGTAGCAGCTCTAAGAATAAATTTCACAAACGAAAACTGTTAATCAGGACTTTTGGGGGGTAATCATAGACTTATTACTCTATAATTTTAGATGGGTTAAAAGTAATATGGATTGTCCAGTGGAAATCATGCCCTGGTTTTCTGGTTTTTTTGTTTGTTTGTTTTGCTTATGTATTACTAAAAATAAATTTTGCAGGAGTATCATTATCCTTTGAAAGACAAATATTCTTCTTTTTTTTTTGGTCTGTATATTTCAAAAGATCCACTAAAGAGGGGACTCACTCACTCAGATTTAAACCCTTGCTGCTCTAAGTGTGGTTCAGAGACCATAGAAATTGTTATCACCCAGGAACTTGTTAGAAATGTAAAATCTCAGGTCCCAGCCCAAGTTACTGGTTCAGAATCTGCTTTTTAACAAGATTTTTAGGTGATCTGTAGGTCCACTAAAATTTGAAAAACACTCAATTGGCCTTATATAAACTGATCCAGTCAACCCAATTTCGCAGGTAACATTTTTGATACACTAAGATGCAATATGATTCAAATTTTAAGGTTTTATGGGAGTCATACTAAGGAATATTATTTAATGATAGAGGAAATCAAACCTATATTACTGAAAACCTGTTGCATGTCTGGTATTGTGTTAGATCTTTACAAATCTATTAATTCACTTAATCCCTACAATACTTTCTGAGGTAAGTAGGACTGTGTCCATGTCTCTTCCTAGGAAAAGCAGCCTTAGTTAGATTAAATATCTCGTCTATTCCACAGAGTTGCTTTATTTCAATAAACATTGAGCCTCCCGTTTCTGCAAGTCTCTGAACTAGACCTGAGAATAAAATAGGCATGGCCCCCACGGTCCTGAAATTTGCAACACTGGGTCGCGTAAGGGTTTCTAAAAGGGAGACTTAAACTTTCAGAAGGGGATTAGGGGAAAGTTCCATTTGAAAAAGCGCATTTCCATTGATTTCTGAGGAACCGAGTTTTATAAACTTGAGCCTGAAAAAGAGACGACCGTGTCTCGGAATTCAGTAAAGGGAGACCAAGCTGCACTGGTGACCGGAACAGAGCGGAAATCCTGCAAAACTTCGTGGAGCCAGGAACGGCTGTCGGACCGTGTCCAAGTGTCAGTGACAGGAGGCCTTTGGGGGACTGGAGGGGACAGAGCCACAGCCCAGACGCACGTTCGCAAAAGCTCCTGCAGTCCGACCCGCGCAGAGCCCGGGGGGCGGGGGCCACTCCCCTAGGCGGCCTCTGTCCAGCCAAGTCGCCGCCTCCCGCTTCTTAGCTGTGTGTGTGTGTGTGTGTGTGTGTGCGCGCGCGCGCGCGCGTGGGGGCGGGGGCAGGGAAAAGGAAAACATTCTCAAAAAAAAAAAAAAAAAATCCTGAAAAAGAAAACTTCCCACTTGGCAGCAGGCGCGCGGGAAGTTCAGCGCGGAGTTCCGGCTTTCCCGCCTGCAGCCCGCGGCCGCCCGGGTGAGCCCCCGACTCCCCGCCTCCGCGCCCGCCCCGCCCGGCGCCCCCTACCCCCCCCCCCCCCCACCTCGGCGGCTGCCCGCGCGCCCTGGTCCGTCTGTCCGTCCGTCGGGCTGTCCTCCTCTGCTCCGGACCGTGGGTCCCGGGCTCCTCGGGGTGTCTGCTGGCCGCGGGCTCCCCACCCCCACCCCCAGCCCGCGGGGGCCCCCCAGGCCTCCGCGCCCCCCGCCGCCGCCGCCGCCGCCGCGGGGGCAGTTCTTTCCCGGGCGCGTGGAACTTTAGAGCAGCCGGGGTGAGGCCTGTTTTTATCCAGAAAGCAGCGGCCGGGCTATGTGTGGAGGACGCCCGGCCCGAAGGCCAGCCACCACTGAAAGACTCCTCCACGGCCTGGCCGGGAAGGAACGTCTTTGTCTAACAGCCTTTCCCGGAGAACCCAAAGTTCCGCTGCCAACTTCTAGGGAAGGGCTGGATTGGTTGTCCTGGGGCTTGCTGATAAGGGTGTTGCCGGAGCCTGGGAGAACTGTCCCCAACCGAAGCAGTCACCCCGAGGTCGCCGCGCCTTCCCCGCCTTGAGCTGTGGCCTGCCCCAGCAAGTGCAGAAATTGCTCCAGGAGCTCCCAGGAACGGGCTCGAGGTCGTAAGGTCGCAGGGAGATGAGCGTAGCAGCCAAGTACCGCATGGCCTCACTCTATGTGGGGGACCTGCATGCAGATGTCACCGAGGACCTGCTGTTCAAGAAATTTAGCACTGTGGGGCCGGTGCTGTCCATCCGCATCTGCAGGGACCTGGTCACCCACCGCTCTCTGGGCTATGCCTACGTGAACTTCCTCCAGCTGGCCGATGCTCAGAAGGCCCTGGACACGATGAACTTCGACGTGATAAAGGGCAAATCCATCCGTCTCATGTGGTCTCAACATGATGCACACTTAAGGAAATCTGGAATTGGGAACGTGTTCATCAAGAATTTGGACAAATCCATAGATAACAAAGCCCTGTATGAACGTTTTTCCGTGTTCGGGAAGATCCTTTCCGCCAAGGTGATGAGTGATGAGAAAGGCTCCAAGGGCTATGCGTTTGTGCAGTTTCAGAGCCAGAGCGCCGCGGACAGGGCCATCGAGGAGATGAATGGGATGCTGCTCAGGGACTGCAGGGTGTTTGTCGGCAGATTCAAAAACCGCAAGGA
Organism: Myrmecophaga tridactyla; assembly: GCA_004026745.1. Taxonomy (NCBI): domain Eukaryota; kingdom Metazoa; phylum Chordata; class Mammalia; order Pilosa; family Myrmecophagidae; genus Myrmecophaga; species Myrmecophaga tridactyla. The sequence continues at coordinate 8,973 of PVIY010001516.1, forward strand.
TAGGGAAGCTGAGCTCAGAAACAAAGCCGATGAGTTCACCAATGTCTACATCAAAAACTTTGGGGTTGACATGGATGATGACAGGTTGAAGGAAGTGTTCAGTAAATATGGTAAAACTCTGAGTGTCAAGGTGATGACAGATTCCAGTGGGAAATCCAGAGGCTTTGGCTTTGCGAGTTTTGAGAGCCACGAGGCTGCCAAAAGGGCTGTGGAAGAAATGAATGGAAAGGACATTAATGGGCAGCTGGTTTTTGTAGCCCGGGCGCAAAAGAAAGTAGAGCGACAGGCCGAGTTAAAGCAAATGTTTGAGCAGCTAAAACACGAAAGGATTTTTCAGTGCCAGGGGGTAAAGCTGTATATTAAGAATCTTGATGATACCATTGATGATGAAAAACTGCTGAAGGAATTTTCTTCATTTGGATCCATTAGCAGAGTGAAGGTAATGCAGGAAGAAGGACGAAGCAAAGGTTTTGGCTTGATCTGCTTCTCCTCTCATGAGGATGCTACTAAAGCAATGACTGAGATGAATGGCCGCATCTTGGGGTCCAAGCCGCTCAATATTGCCCTGGCCCAGAGGCACAAGGAGAGAAAAGCCTACCTCACCAGCCAGTATTGGCAGTAGGTGGGGGAAGGATGGATAGTGATCCCTGCCTGAATTGTTCTCAGTAAATTTCAGACCTCGGCTCGTGGCTGCTTAGTTCAAGAAACTTTTTGGTAAAAAGTTTTGTATTCAAAGCCATTATTTTTTCTTTTAAGGAAAATAATAAATGAATCTTAGGAACTTTTTTTTTAACGGGCATATCTTCTATTTACAATGCTGTATATTTTTCTAATTTTTATGTCGTTTTGTAGAAATAGCTATAATTCAATATTTTTATTGCATTTTGAACTGTTGTCAGGTAATTGAGTTTATTGCATATTTTCTTTGTTTTTTAAATAATATTGCTAGCTTTAACTTCCATGAAAATATTCTCAAAATATCTGAGGATTCCAAAGTTCTTTCTAGTTATGAACGGAAATTTTCTAATTTCTCTTCCTGTTTTTAAGCATTCAAAAGTTTAAACGTAGATGAAGCACATGTTATTTCTGAATCTGAAAGCACATTACACTCTGAATTGATGTTTAAAAAACTGGGAAGACATATAATGGCTTTTTTTTTTTTTAACATGGGCAGGCACTGGGAAGCGAACCCGGGGCTGCTGCATGGCAGGTGAGAACTCTGCCTACTGAGCCACCGTGGCCCGCCCATATAATTGCTTTTTAATTTAAGTCCTGACATGATTGTTTTTCTGAAAATGCCGGTATTAAACTAATGGATATTTTTAATGTTATCTACAAAGGTGCTGGATAGGATATTTTGCCATTCTTTCCATCAGTTGCCTGTGGTTAAGGTACTTGCTAGTTGGCTAAATTGTGACTTACATAATAGAACCTTGACTTTCTATATTCCTTAAGTTTTAAAGGACTATAAATAACTTGGCCCTATTTCTTAAATACATAGCCAACTTACTATTATACCTTGAGTTTTTACCACATGCAAATATTAAAAACCACATATAGAGTGTGGAATATAAAACAATTTGTCTTATTAATCTTTGTTTTATATCGTTCTGTGTGCTGATATTCTCTCAGGGTTCAAGGGAAAGTAAAATTTCTTTATTTGTATGTGCTCATGATTCCTTTTATTAGACTGTGAAGGCTGTATAACCTATTAAGTTTCATTTCTAGCTTTGATGGAACAGAAACTCACTGATTTTCTGATAGATTGCAGTTATATCACTTAGCCTGTATTTTCTAACATGATTTTTATCTTAATTTAGCCACATTCCCAGATGCCCCTTCCCTTCTGCCTTTCATCTGTATTGCTCACCTCCTTTTTATATTTGTTTTACAATTTTTCTTATGTTGACTTAATACGTGCCACTTCAAATCCACTTTTGAAATAGAAGCTTAAGCAATTTATTTAGATTTGCATAATTATGTTAAACTTTTTTATAAAGCTCATACCAAAGGTATCTTGAAAGTATTTTTGTTTCTGTTGTTATTGTGTTTTGGTTTTGCTTGGTTGGTTTTTGTAACCTTATATTCAAATCTTGTATTTCATATAAACTAGAAAAAATAAATGTAAAACATTTTCTTTGACAATACTTTAACTGTAAAAGAATGAGAAATATCTCTTTCTATTTATTTTTATATAAATTATAGATATGTATTCATGATCACATTTTCAAAATTCAAAATTTTTTACGCAATGAAAAAAATTATATAAATGAAAAAAATTAGATTCCCATATAACCCTGCTATTGAACTAGGTCTGCTGTTAAAATTTTTGCTTCTTCTTCCTAATTTTTTCTGTTGGTATACATAGATCATTTTAAAGAAGTAATATCAGATTATAAATCTCGATTGAAATCGCTTTCATAAATTGACATTATGAAGCGGTCAACCTCCATATGCATAAAGAATCATTTGCATTATGATTTTATTGGTTTATGTTTCACTCAATGATTATACCATAATATAATTGATTTCCTATTGATAAGTATATAGGCTAGGTTGTTTCCTTCTTTTTTTTTCCCCATTATAAGCAACTTTGAGATAGCATACTTGCAAGCTCTTGTTTGCTGGCATATCTATATATAAGAAAACATATAGCATAGAATTAATGGTTAAAGCGTAAGCAATTTTGAGAAGCTTTGATAAATATTGCCCAAATGCTGTCCCGAAAACTTTTGCTACCTACTCTTCTGTTTTCAATGTAGGTGAGTACACATTTCCATATGTTCCAAGGAACAGGAGATTTAGTCTTTCTGTTTGTGTCCAATCGGATATACGTAAAACAAAATATTTCACAATTTTACTTCACTTTTTTTATGAATACAAAAGTCAGATATAACTTCTTATATTTATTGGCCTTTGTATTTTCATGATCTTAATATTATGTTTTTAACTTATGTAGATTTGGCAGATTTCTTTACATATTAAAGATAAGCATTTTAAACTTTTTTCTCCTAATATTCTCACTTTGATTATGGTTTTGAGGGTCATTCCAAACATTTTTAAGCTCAAAATTTTCTGTCTTTTTTCTTATATGATATTGATGTCATACTTCAAAACACTTTGAAATCTCAAATATATCTATATATATAGATATAGATATACACAATCCATGTTGTTTTCTATTACTTTTAGTTTCATATTCTTAATACATGCTAAAAAAACTTGTCTGTAAAGAATCTTATCTAAATCTTTTAAAAATGTCATACTTTTCTTTAATAGCATATGCTTTGGTAAATGCTGATTATAAGACTTTATGTGCAATTTATATGCCAACTCTCATTCATTGGCTCTTGGAATTACTGTGTTGAGAAAAATTTTAACAACTCAACATCAGTGAGTTGTTAACAGGACTAAGACATGTAGTAGGTGTGCCAGGCAGTAACATCTCTGAGGATATTGCTGTCCACCAAAATGTTCAAATATTTGGACAATATTAGTAATGATGATATATAGGTTATCAAGATAATATCAGTTTATCATTTAACTTAGTTCTCATCTCTTGTGTGCACAAGGAATTACTTGGACATGCTATCAGATATCAAGAGGAATTGTAGCTGTAGCTTCATGGCATACAATAATCAACCATCTTAATGGAAGTCACTTATTTCCAATATTTATGATGAGAAATGTCTAAGTTAGCGTGTGAAAACAGTCATACGGATTTCCTTGAAAATGTTATTTAAATTTTCGTTCCTTTTTTTTTTTTTATTTTTGGTATATGTGATTATGTCAATTCCTCCTGGTTGGCAGTTGAATGGACCAGGGAACCAGCTAAGTTCATTCTTTCAAGGGGTTAAACTTTTGGGCCCAAATATCTTGATAAATAAGCTTTGCAGTAAAAGCTAATTTATGTATAGATAGCTTGAGCCACTGTTTCCTGTTTCACTGGCCCCTCACATACACATTGCCAAGTTCTGTTGTATAAATGCTTTCTTACATGTGCAGCCAACTCAATAAATATGTGCCTTTTAAATGTTTTAAAAATTTTGATTGGAAAGCTATAGTTGGTAAAAAAAAAAACTTTTTCAAGTGTTTTGATACTGGTATTTTCTTCTTGATATTATATAAATTCCTGGAAAAAGATGTAATAAAGTCTATGCCTTCAAAGGTAAAGTCATGTCTGAAAGGGTTTTATTTTATTTTAAAATATTTGTACTTTTTTAACGATCAATTTCCTTGGGAAAAATAGAAAATAATGTGCATTTTTAATGGATCTGCTCATTTTCATGTTTTAAAAGCCCAATTCCTATATGAGATTATATTAGTATTTATTTTTTAAGTTACTCATAATTATGAGATGGGACCATCATTGAAAAGAAAGCACTACTATAGATCAGGTTTTCACGGGGAATAATATATTATTTTACAGACGCTTTTAAATTTAATTTCATAATTACCAAAAGTAATATTCAGCTAACATGGTGGCAATGTAGAATTAGCTTACTTTTATCATATTTGGAATATATGGTTCGATGAAATTTTTGAAAGTAGATAATGAAATAATGGATAGAAAGTAGATAGAAAAGAGAATTTTTTAATCTTCATTTTTAAAGTAGAACGAATTAAACATCTTCAGGATATTTTTGTATTCAAGTAACAGAAAACCCAGCTGAAACTGGAAAAGGAAATTTTACCTAACAAAAATTCAGAGTTGAGGCATCTTCTGGCCACTTCTGGAGACTCCTTGGCTTCTCTCTCTCCGTTTGTTGGCTTTGTCCTGAGACCAGATAATTACAGGAATTCCTGTCATCACAGTCAGCCACAACAACATGCATAAGGTGATAACTTTCCTAGAAACCTTTACAACATTCCCCCGCTGTTCTCATTGTCCAATATTGGGACATTGATTCATCAAGATCTGCCACTAGAACTGGGAAAGGAGTCAACTTTCAAAGGTCCATAGAGGGTGGGGTTATGATAAGAAGAAAAGAATAAGAATGAATACAGGGGTGTGAATCCAATAGTAACCACTAAATTTTGGATCTTTTTCATTATATATACCTATTTTGGAATTTCAGTATCTATTTTATATTTTCTTTCTTGTTTAGTCTTTCAGCTCTTGCTTAAAAATAGTTCTCAAAATCCTGTTTCTCCCTACCAATAATCTTCAAAACCTGAGTCAGGCTGTACTTCAATTTGCACAATCTTTAGACATAAATTTTGCAGATATATCCCAATATTCTGCGTAAAATTAAATTCATCATTTTTGTTTGGTAATGAGTCCCTATCATAATTCTGTTTGGTCTAAGTTAGGCAACTTGTGAAAAATATAACTGAAAAGGTCAAATTCACTATAGTCCACCTAGCTTAAAATATGGATCTCCACCAACAGCAATTATCAACAGATTACAAATGTTCGAGAATATTTCAATATAGATCTGTATTTAATACGTCATTGATTTCTTCAGTTTTAATTCAGTGAAGTCTGAGCCCAACAAGTTTCCATGCATGCTCATGTTTTAGAGTCTTACACCAGAGGGGTGAACTCTTAATGTGTATCCCAATAACTATTGTGTCATTTCTCTGTAAAGAATCTAAGAATAGTCCCCGCTGACAATGCAATGAAATATTGAGAAAAATCCAAAAAGTCAACGTCCTACAAAATGCTCCCAATAGATAAACTCTAACTTGATCACGGATAAATTAATGGGTGTTCATTTTCTTTAGTAAAGGATTTATTATTAGAACTTTTAATGAGAAAATCCAATGATTATATTCAAAATACAAATTGCACATACGCAGAGCTTTTCAAAATATTTCTCTGTTTTACACAAAAGTAGATAAACTCCATGTAATTTAACCCTTAAACATTTTTTTTAAATACAACTGTACGGAATTTTGAGTCACAAATACACTTGCATTTGAATTTGTTATGATTAGATTATTTTGCGAGTTTGCTCAAAAGACTATGTGTTAGTTTTGTTTCATATTCCTAACATGTCTTAGAGTTCATCTAATGCTCTTAACTAAATTGAAGTTAGTTCCCCTGAATGAAACAATTGAATCTATCAAGAAGAAAAGAAAATTGATCAGTTTAGAGTCATTCTATACTACAGTAGAAAAAGTGGTTAACTTCTGAGAAATGTTGGCAGTTTGTACAATGATATTACATCAGATTTTAAGCTAAACTGTTCATATTTACATCATTAAAGATATTGAAGCTAACTCTGTTTGGAAGTTCTGCCAAATATTAGCCACATACTTGAGTTCCAAAGGTAGTGTCTCTGAAATGGTGGATGTTATAATTGAATGTTAGTTTTGCATTCGTTGAGTATTGGTGATGATTCTGTTTTTAAAAATCATTCTTTCCACTGGGATTTTTTTTTAATTTCAGGAAACCGTGTCTGAGTCTCTAGTGCTTCGAAATTTTGATTTGCATTCTATTTCATCTTTGTACATGTGCCTGTGGCATACCAATGTACCACAGTTTTGACATAATGCCAATCCTTACTACTCGAAGTTAAAGTAAGCCTTTACAATAGTCACTGCAGAAAATTTTTGTTAATCAAAGTGCTTCAATTTGAATGCAAGCCAAAGTTGAAATATAGTCTTTATCAATCTTAGAATTGTAAGTATACCATTTTGACACATCATTATTTTACTGAATTACCATGGGAGGTGTTAGAAATGCTAATCTAGTATTATTCACCATCCTATTCACTAATATTTCATACACAGTACTTATCCAAATGGCACTTCTACTGTAGGTTACAATGGTAAAAAGCAATTGGCTCTGATATTATATGGCGATCTCATTTTAATTTTACAAAAATGATACTAGTGAAATGTAAATTTAATCATGTCATTCTCCTACTTAAAATGTTACCATGACCTACAATTAACTCTAAAAGCGAAGCACAAATCTTTACCATAACCTATGAGAACTTGCATTCTCTGGTCCCTGTGTAGCTTTTAATTCTGTTCTTATGCTACTACTATTTTTCTTGTTCTGTGTGCTGGAGGTAAACCAGTCTTGTTTCAGCTCCCCTTTAAAGTGGCAAGCTCATCTCTGCCTCATTCAAAGTTTTAACCTTTTAACAATTAGGGTTCTGTCTGTTGTAAGGAGGGAAACAAATCTTTCAACTGGTTTTTCAGTCAGGTGTGAGGTGGGATTTATTATTTCTTAGAAAATAAATATGCTGGGTAGAGCTAGCCAGGAAACAATGTTGTTCTAGAGTTTCCAGTGAAACTTTCATGGTTCTGTTTGGATGACATTTTTATCCCTGTATCAATCACTGTACCCACGGGAATGGGATTCACTGATTAAGAAGGTGCATAGGTAACACACTCATTTTGTCAAAATGTCCTTGGCTAAGAGGGGCGAAAGTTGTTTTACAAGGAGAAGTCAAGATACAATTACCAGGATAAGGTTACACTGATGTAAAGAAATCTCCCCCAAACAAATGAACTGTTGAGCTATTCCCAGTGCCTGGAATACTCTCTCTTAATATTAGTTGAACTGATTTTTGCTTTTCCTTTTCCTGCATATCCTTCAAGTCCCAGCTTAAATATTATCATGAAAATGTTTTAACTTTTAATACCTTCATTGCACTATTATTATTATTTTTTTGGCCTGCATAGATGGCATGCATTAAACTGGAACAGAGGAAATTTTTTTCATTTCATTAGTACCCCCATACCACCACCCAACAGAGGTGATCACACATTTTTTTGAATCAGTAGTTGCTTTGTTAATTAGTCCTCCTTCACTAGTTGGAAAACTTATATAGTAGAATTACATATTATCATCTGCTTTTTCTATTTCTCACTACATGTGACTGGATTGGTAAGCTGATCTGTGACTTAGAAGGTTATATCTCTTTACAATGTTCTTTCATTCTAAAGGTGACTTTATGGAAGTATGAGATCCTAAGAAGTGAATTCAGGGAATGATAGATCATTCTTAGATCTTAGGGCCTAAAGAAGCATTTTTTTTTTTTATCAGAACTCTGCAGTCATGTAGATAATAATGAACTTATGAGGCTTTTATTTTTATTTTTTTCATCTCTCCCTCTTGGCACCTTATAGAGAGGAGAGATGTTTGGGCAAAATCTGGACATTTCCTTGTTCTAGACTTACTAACGTTTAAACCATTGAAAGGCAGATTAAATTAAATATTGATGTCCGACGTGGGCCTGATCTCATATAGTCAGAGTCTAGCAATTGAAGTTAGATAAAAATCAGTAAGAAGTGTTTTTTTTGAAAATTGGAAGTATTTTATTTTTTCCTCATAAAGCTTAAACTGCAGAGGCAGTATTTCCCTTCTTGAAATTAGACTAGGTGCCATAGTGCTGTAGTAAGAAAAAGCAAGTCTTTTGCAAAAGCCAGGTAAGTTCATCATCAAACTGGCAGAGCTTCGACATTTAGCATGTTGGTTTAAAAACCAGACACCAGAGCCTATACCTTTCAAAATCTTGTAAAATTTAACATTATAACCTCATATAAAATCTCTCATACTTGAGCTTAATTAAATCATAGGTTTGCTAATACAAATTCTTTGTAGAAATTGAGATGTAGAGTGTTTACCCTTTCATTAAAATATTAAAGAGAATACCATTGTGATAAAAATGTTTTAAATCAGGAATCTGTATAACATTTACATAGTCATAATACATAATACATAATACATAGTCATAATAGCCCCAGCATTCAGGTTCTTCTGTTTATTTTGGATATAGAGTTTTGCAAAGAAATGTTTTTGCATGCATGCAGTCAAAAATGATTTAGGACTTCATGTATAATGTTTCTTGCAATATTTGAATAATTATTTTTAGTTAAAAGCATTCATAAATTTGAAGGAGAATATAACTATTTTGGCTTTCCAAGTTAAGTCACTGAATTGTGAAACAGTTGTTTACATTTCTTGATTGATAAGTGTTCAATTTAAAGAAGTCAATGGTTTCCTCAAAAACTTAAAATTTTCATCATTAGACAGAAAATATTTCCAGTAATGCTATGAGATAGTAACATTGATCAGTGATGCTGTTAATGGGAAAAAAACATACTTCAGTGCACTTCTAAATACTTTGCAATCTTTTAGAACACTTGAATTTGTTTTATTTCCCATAATAAGTTCAAACTATGAGGTTGAGTTTTATTGAAGCCACTTTATATGAAGTTGTAAACCTGGGGATGTTGGGTACATATATTGCCAAACTGAAAAGCATACTTGGATTGTTATTAACATCAGCAACATATTCAGTTGTCACTTTGAGTTATCAGGGAAGCAGACACAAAGATGAAATTAGAAGTGCAAACGATTTATTGGAGGGGGTTTGGGCATGGTTGTGAAGGATAAAGAAGAAGCAGGTGTAAACATGGCAAACCTTCAGACAGCAAAACAGTGGTGATACCTGTTAAAGGAATGAGAACAGAAAAGAGGATAGGGAATGAAGGTCTTCAGACTGCCATGAAACTTCAAGAAAAACTCAGCCAGGCAAATGGGGAGCCTCAGAGCAAAGAATGCCTACTGAAAGAGTACCCTGTTGTACAGGAACCATCCAGCTGTAACTCTGCCATGTTTATTCATTGGCTTGGAATCAACTGGGGAGAGCATTGCCCTGTTTTTAGCATCTCCTAACAGTGTGGCAGCTGGAGGCAATCTGCTAACTACTCTCCGTGCAACAAGTTCTCTCTTGAAGGGAGGTCTGAGCAGCATCTTCCACGGCTGCCAAAATAAGATCATAGATATGCATTTACCTTGTATTTCACAGATAATCGCTAATGAAAATATCTGTTACTATTTGAGTCCTTCAGCACCAAGCATTGTATTAAAGAATTTTAAATGTGTTATATCATTGAATATTAAAAAAAATACATGAGTACAATTGTCCTCAATTTACAAATGAAAAAAAATAGAAGACTCAGAGAAGCTACTCAATCCCCAATGTCAAACGGCTAGTAAGTGACAAACCAAGATGCAAATTCTGATCTGCTTAATTTCAAAGTTCCTTTATCCAACCGTACTATGTTTATGGACATACTACATTTGAAAAATAGGAATTTTTGTTTTTTTAGTCAAGATATCAGCTTACCACAAAATAGTCTAAGAACTGAGGTATAAAAATACCTATACTCTGAACTCTCTGCCCATATCATTGCAAAAAACTCTGAAATACCTTCAATTACTTTTTACTTTGTATTTATTTACTTTTTTTTTTTTAGCACATATTATCACCAGGCACTGCTCTAAGCACTTGATTTACATGAGCCCAATTAATCCTTTAAACAACTGCGAGCTTAGTGGTATTATAATTATTCTGACTTTGGGATGATGAAAGTGAGGTAGAAGAGATTAAGTAATTTTATCCATGATCTTGCAGCTAAGAAGTGAAGAAGGCAGCATTGGGTCAAGCAGTCTGGCTCTAGGGTGCTTTCCCTTAGCCCCTGTGACATGCTTCTTTTGCCAATTTTTGGCTTGGATAAAGCTCATATCCCGTCAACACCTAGTGATAGTATATGCAGTATTCTATCATCACCTTTTGACATAATTGAAAACTCTTTTTCTTTCTTCCTTACATCGTGACAGTACATACTTCTTCTGGCCACCCCTCCCTAGTTTCTTTGTGTCTTTCTAATTCCTTCATATGTTGAAATTTTGGATTCTTCATGATTTGTTCCTAGAATTTAAACATTGCCTTCTGATTCTAGTCCCTTTCTGTAACCAAATGTAATTATTTTCCTATGCCCTTAGAAATCATATAGAATTAAATAATTCCCAAATTTGAATCTATAACAAGACCTCTTATCTGAACTTCCAAAATCCTTGTCCGGCTGCTTTGTATATCTTCAAAAAACTCTAAAGGTGATCTCGTTGCTCAGTTTTCCCCTTTCTTGTAAACTTAGTGTCTCTAATATTTCTCAGCAAATTGCTACATAATTAGATATTCATGAACTTAAGTATTTTCTTTAGCGGTTTCCTCTTTCTAAGCTTGTGCATTCAAACATCAAAACCTACTAGTGCACCTTTTGCCTACTTCTCCAACCCCTATCAGATTATCAAGTCTTATGCTACCATCATACAGGCTTTCCTTTAGTTTCTCTTTTTATAAGATTCTGTCCTTCTCAGGAACTTACTAAACATAATTCTTCTGCCTGGAAAACCTTTCCACAGACCTTTTCACTTTTCAAAACTAACTCACTATTTAGCCACAATTCAAATGTCATTTCCCAAAGGAAATATTCCCTGACCTTCCAAATTTGGATGCATCTCTCTATTTTAAAATCATACAGTTTCCCAGGATTCAAGATTCAGATTTTTAATACTAATGGTAATTGTAATATAATATCAAGAAGTAGATTATAAAGTTTATGAGAAGTAGGATTGTGTCAACTTTGTTCAGTGCTTTAACTACATAACAGGTGTTCAATAAATATTCATTTAATGAACAAAGGAATGAAAACTCGAGCATAGTTTATCTAACGTTTTATTAAAATACCATTCCATTTTGCATTATAATCACAAATATCATGTCATTTTTATCATGTTGTTTGATAAAGAGTTGCGCATTAATTTGAACACTTAAGGAATCCCTGCAATGTCAACCACAGTGAGTTTCCAGTGTGTCATTCTGCGCTACAGATTTTGGATTTGCGCGCCACCAAAATTGTGTGTGTCAATTATATATATATATATATAATTATTAATTTAATTATTAAATCCTATATCCAATTTATATAGAATACACACATAAACTGTTGGTTCTGATTCTCTGGAAAACCCTGACTGATTCAGGCTTTGAAACTGAGAGTGGATCTAAAGGAATAGAATCATAAGGATAAGTTTTTTTCACCTGTTTCTGAGGTTTCTGGAATTACATCTGTGATCTGATTACATTTAAAGACAGTGATAACTCTATTTTCCATAGTAATGAGTGCATTGATTGTCCATGACATCATGTGGCAATAGAAGTATTCAAATATCACCATTGGATACTCCTAATCAAATACATGTAAAAAGTAAGATTTTGGGTGACCATATGTTTGATACCATAGAACATTTATGTCAAACAATTGCATATACTAACATTGGTTGGTTATTCCTACTGAACTGGAAAAGGGGGAAGAAAAAGCTGAGCTCAGGCTTCAAATTCCCAGCTCAATTGTTGCAAAAATGATTGAAACGTTTCTACATCTCTCTCAAAGAAACTCTTATCTCATATAGGTGGAGTGCTGAGTTTCTGAAAAATGAAACATAGAATTTCATCTTTGAGTGACTATATTACAAAGCATATTGGATTGCCAACCTTGCAAGACATCTGCCATTATTGTGAGGACATTGATTGGGAAGGAATGGGATCTTGAAAATTGGAATGTTGACATGTAGGAAGAGCCTGATAAAGCTGGAGACATTAAACCCATAAATACTTCTGAAACTTTTTTGCCAGTGGAACTAGACTTTCTATCCCTGACTGAGGAGTTTAGCTGCTTTGCCTGAGGAAACTATGATGGCCTCTCCTGAGGTAGTTGCCTAGCAAAACACTGCTGATTCTCCCCCGACATACACCAAACACACCTCTTTGCTCCTAGACATATGACTGGACCCAAGCTCCAGCGGATCCCAAAAGTTGAGGCACAAAGTGTGACCCATGAGGAGGGACACTATATTCCAAAAGTACTGGCTTATTTCTCCAGTTTATGCAGATAGAAACCTGGGGGAGACATGTAGAATGGATTTTAAGGGTGTGGGATAGTGGTAGCACACAATCATAATAGTAAAATATCATAAGCTTTTCCTCATGCACTGGGAATGAGAAGAGATGTCGGTTCTCCTCACATGTCCTCAATTCCAAAAGATACATTAAATAAATAAAAGATTTAAGGCTCAAAGAAAAAAATCTGAAAGAAAGAAATTGCTCATTATTCACAGATGATATAATGATGTAGGCAGAAAACTCAAGATCCTATAGCAAGGATTCTGGATAGCTTATTATGTGAAAAACAAATATAGTTCTATACAATAGCAAGAAATGGGAAATGACATGAAAATATTTTATAATCACAAATGATATGATATACTTAGGAATAAAACTAATGAAGATATGCAAAACTTCTATGCAGAAAACCATAAACTATTTTTTAAATCAGAGGTTATCTATTTCCATGAATTAGAAGACAATATTTTAAGGGTTTTAACTTTCCCTAAATTTATATAATCAGTATGATCATAATGAAATTCCAGAAGGATTATGTGTGTGTGCTCACATGCGCTTGCTATAGATGCAGGTGTGGGAGTTTACAGGTAGGTTTTTACATTTCTATGTATATATATAGACAGACAAAAGTAATCAAGACACTCAGAGTAAGAGGAACAAGCTGAAGAGATTTATTCTACCTCATATAAAGTTATCTAATAAAATGATAAAGACTGTATGGCACCCACACAGGCTTGGCAAATTGATGGTAAGAAATCCATAGACTGACCCAGTGAAACAAATCTGGACATCTGATTTAGGGACTGTACACCATTTCAGAGGAAAGCAAGTTAGTGGCTAGATTTTTCAACAGACAGTACTAAATTTGATGGATGTCAAAATGGGAAAAAGAGACACTTCATTCTGACGTAACATCATTACAAAAATGTATTCCTGGTGGATTGCAATCTAAACATAAAAGGAATGTCTTTCGAGATTAGCAAAGGAGAATATCTTTATGACCATGAAGTATGATGAGATTTCTTAAATAAGATATAAGAAACACTGGTTTGAAAGGAATTAATGTAGAAATTAAATTGCTTTAAAATGGGATTCTTGTCTTTCAGTTGACACCCTTGAGAGCGTAGCAAGTTAAGTCACAGAGTGAGAGAACATATTTGCAACCCAAATGTCCTAAAAAAAGCATATGTTGAAAGTATATTCAAAGAAAACCCCCTAGATGAATAAGAAATATAAGCAATCCAATAGAAAAATGAGTAATAACCTAGAATACTCATTTTTTAAAAGAAGGATCTACAAGTGTTATACTGATAAAAATGCTGCTCAATAAAATTAGTCACCAGGAAAATACAATTAAAACCACAAGGAAATTGTAGTACACATACACCACTAGAATAGCTAAAATCATAAGGAGTATCAATATCAAATGCTGGGGATGATGTAACACAATGGTGAAAATATAAATTGCTACCATCTTTTGAGAAAATAGTTGGCTTTATCTACTACGTATGTCAGTTCCTATGAATGTAGCCAGGTCTCCTTTGTCCAGCAATTTTATTCTTAGGTATTCCCCCCCCCCAATTCTCTCACGTGTTCATGAAAAATCATGTATAAGTTCATAGTACATTATATGAAATAGTCCCACCTAGAAACAATCCAAATATCTGGGAATTCAGTGCCATGTTTTGTAATTGCTTCTAATTCAATTTGTTGACTGAAATTTGTGTCACCACACTGGAGAATCAGCTGTTTTTTATAGAAGGACTCGCAGTTCTTTAGGAGCTTGAATACTCTCAATATATTCTTATTTCCTAACATGTAGGAGTATAGATCATTATTTCACTCTGTTTGGAAAATAAAGAGATAAGTCCATGAAGTAGGTTATAATATACTTAAATTCTTTATAATGATGATAAATTGTTCCATCAGAGTCACTTTATTCTTAATTCTAAAACCAGTGTTAATGTTGTATGATCAAAACAGGACAGATTGCATATGGAATATTCATTGCTCCACTCTATAATTACATCGTGATGAAGGCATGCACCTAAAGGATGAAATTGAGGTTTCAATGTAATTTCATTGAACACGACATGGATGTTTTAGTACCACATATATTATAATTGTTATTAAGACTTGATAAGAAACTCATATACCTAGGTTTACGTAGTAGTCTGAATAGGAACAAGTTAAAGTGTTTATAGCTTCTAGTATGGTGATGTCTAACGTAATATATTTAAGTGAGTAGCTTTTAACTTCGGCACTAAAAACATAGATTAATAAGCTCTTGTTCTCCTTCCAATTTACCTTACCAAGCTGTGGCCATGAGATTACCTGAGAATTATAGATTGCTATTCATCACATATAGTTGTTTTTTCCAAAATAAACTATTATCAGAGATTTCTCCTTAGCTTCAATAGCTTTGTGAAAGCTTTGGTATTTTTCAGGAATCTGGATTTACTTGGGTAGAGATTGCACTTAAAACTATCTTGCATTTGCAGTTTTCTACTTGATTCTTTTTCATATATTTATTATGTGTTCTTATAGGTAGTTTAATGGCATCTTACTCTGCAGCCTACAATTGCCATAATCCTCTTTCAAATTGCTCAGGGAAGACCAATTTTATTAAATCTTTCTCAGAAAACATTATGTCTCATCTGGATTGTATCACAAGGGAAAACAAAACAACAGCTTAAATATATAGAAGTTGGCATAACATGTATTTTAATTCACATTTTAATCATTGGTCCTTGTTTTTTTTAGAAAACCTACAAACCCACAAAAAGTTGATATTTGTTTCCAAGCTTTATATATCTGGTGAAATATTCATAGTCGCATTTTGGTAGTACTTATATTCCTTCTTTGAAATCAGGGCATCATGGACATTGTATGCAAGAGCTCTACAAGAAACTATGTAAACTATTGCTATAGGTTTTACTATGTTCTGAGGATCAGAGAACCTTAACATTTTTAACGTATTTACCTATCACATTTCCAACTCTGTTCTCAGCAAAATTAAGGGCAATTCTCAATGTATATGGCCAAGCATTAATACGTGGCCATACTACCTTGACCATAGCTGAATAAACAATGATAGGGAATAGACCCAAAGACAACCATATATAGGCTGGCCATTGAAAATCAGAAGTGGCCAAATGGAAGAAAATGGTCCAAATCTAGATGACCTATTCTGAGTGATACCTGACTTAATCAATCATATCTTGGTGAGTTTAAATGTGATGTGTTTAGAGAAGGGTACAGATGGTAATGAGATGCAGTTCTGAAAAGCAAGGGGGGAAATAAATAAATGTAAGTTACAGTAGAAAAGCTATAAAACAAATCAAACCAAAAGTAAGCACAGCCATTATCGTATTAGCAGACAAAAGTTAATACTATTGAAATACGATGAAGTAATGATCAGATCCCCTTGGGTCTGATAGTACCTGCTGGGGATGTGAGCGCTAATACTTTGCAATGGTGCAAAAGGGCTGTCTTGCTATATATGATATATAATCTGAATCAGCAAATAAAAATATATAGTCTTTACCACAATCAAAGTATACTATTAAGGAAATGTATACTTTTCGTTTTGTTCCTTTTTCTAAATTGGAATTATTTATTGTTGCTATCATTAACGATGTTTTCTTTGCACAATTTAATATAAAGCATGTTTTCAGATGATAAATTCTACAACTTATAGATTACAGAATGGATGGTTTCACTGAAGAAATTTTAATAATGGAAAAACTCTAGAATGTATGGACTATGATACCAGCAATTGCCTTTGGAAATTATCTTGAAACATTGTGAATTGAGCCAATCCAGAAAGGGAGGAGGTCTCCAGGTTATGTTCTACTAATGATGGTCTCCACCAAACCCATCCTCAAGAGGAGAAACGACGCTGAGCTGTGATACTCCAAAAAACAAACCAAACAAGCCAACAGAAACGGTACTAACACTAGGCTAGCACAAAGTATACAAGTTGTGAACAATAAAGCCAAAGAGGAAAACTTGTTGGAAAGTGTATCAATTGTGTTCTAAAGCAGATGAGTGGAATGCATAGGAATTCAAATTATGTAGAAGATAGAAGTGGAGGCTGAAAACATGTTTTCAAGGTGCTGATAAGTAGAGTCTCTTTCATCATAATCTTACAAATGTATGAGGGGAGGCCCATCATATATACTTTTTCTTTACTGGGTTTGTCACTATTAATTAAAATAGTCAGATAGATACACTACAGGCTGGCAGCAAGATGGATGTGCAGCATAATTTTTCAATATCCCTAATTTCCAACCAAAATAAGTACCATAACACCCATATCAAAATGGGCACTATCTATAATAAAATTAATTATACCCGAGTTCGATTCCCAGTGCCTGCCCATGCAGGAAAATATATATATATATAGAAAAGGGCAGGCGATGGTGGCACAGTGGCAGAGATCTCACTTGTCGTGCCAGAGACCCGGCTTCAATTCCCAGTGTCTGTCCATGCAAAAAAAAAATTAATGACACAAAGTTATGGGTTGGATCATGAATATTCAAAGACATGAACAGGTCCTAACAGTATGGAGGATGTGAACCTATTTGTAAATAGGATCGCTGAAGATGTTGTTAAGATGAGGCCACACTGAATCAGAGTGGGTCTCAATTCCATGTAACTAGAATCCTGAGAGGCAGAGGAAATTTGAACACAGAAGTGGACAGACAAGGAGAGAGGCAATTGTGCAACAGAGGTAAAGACAAAGTTATGGGGTGTGAGCAAGTTACCCCCAGAATACTGCAGATATCAAAAAAGGATGATCCTGCAAACATCTAGTGACCAAAATGTGAGTTGACTAATTCCTGTTGTTTAAGTCAACCATTTGTGGTATTTGTTATAGCAGCTCCTGTGAACAAGGATACAGAGTATTATTATAAACCCCAAAGCAAGAGTAGATTATGCCTAGTGACTAAGCATGTTCAGCATTGGCATCTGCCCAGAAGGTCATTAAAAGGAAGGTAATGGGAGTCCTGATGTCCCTGATGTAGGGAAACTAAAGATATTTATAAAGACATGGAATTTCAGCAGACCTAAAAAAAATTAAACTGAGATTTAAGGAGGAACACATATTCCAATGTACATTAACTAAAAGGAAAGGCTGAAAGTCCAGAGAGTTCTGAGACAGTCTAGACCTACTGTTACCAGAGCTCTGCCAACACAAGTGCAGGCCCTGCTCCAGGCTCAGAGACTCACCAGAAGAAAGAATTCAAGGATGAGGAAGCAAGTAGCAGCAAATGGTAAAGTTTATTGAAGAGATAGTACACCCTAAAAAAATTAGGATCCTCAATTAAGCTCTGATTGGGCTTTTAAATGCTGGCTTGTTGCTATGCTCAGGCTAAAGCTAGGTGTGAAAAATCTCCAACTCCCCCTTTTCGTCCAACCGTTCCTCTCTTCCTCTTTCTGTTTATTCCAGCTGTTTCTGAGAAGTGGGGCATAAGTCCTCAACACCTGGTGTTTTGCCTTTCAGTGAGGCAGTTTCTTATTTTGCTCTGGTTTCTGCGGCAACCTCAAGTTAACTTAACTCTTCTCACCGGCCACTTGGACTGACTGACCTTGGCCTGGGATGACCGACTCTAGCCTGTGTCCCTGTGAACCCTGAAAGTCAATAATCAGAGTTTCCTTTCTGAAAAAACTTGCACTGAAGAGAAACTAGTATAGGCAGAATCTAAATTGAGCAGGATACAGACACTAGGGAAAGGAAAGAACAGTTATAGATAAAAATAAGGAAGGTAAGGAAAAAAGGTAGATGTCAGAAAATAAGCATGTGTATTTTGAAATTTTGCTATCACAATGGAAAAGAGAGCATTAAATCCACGAGTCAAGAAAAGTCTCCTAGCCTAGCCTCCCTTTGACATAGTATAAGAAAAGTATTTCTCATGAGTAAGGGGAAAAGATGAAAATGAGTCCCACAGAAAGAGATCTTCTAGAATAATAGAATAACATTCTTACAATGAAAGTGTGCACAAGACAGATGTGCACAAAGCAGGTGAAAATGTAACCTGCTTTATCCAAATGAGTTCAAAGTTTTGAAAATTATAAGAATTCAGAAGAACAATCTAGAAGCATTAGAAAAATTTAGAAATGAGATGATTGGACAAAGTCATGATATAAAAATATCTGAAAATTTCAGTAATGAGTGAACTCAAAAATAAAAAAAAATCATTTGCAGTTGAATTTAAACTAGAAAGAAAAAGTAATAACTAATAACTTTATAGACAATGCTAAAAGTGGGGCTTTTATATATAAAAATATATAGTTTTATTTGTTATATTTTCATTCTGGCATCAGAAGATGAACCTAGAATGGATAATACATAGTACCTAGAAATACATTAGGAAAACTATTAGACCATCTTTGAGCATCCAGGCAAAAAGTTCAAGTCATTTATAAATTAAATAAAATCAGACTGATGTTAAAATACAATAAATGGTCTTTGGACAATGCAATAATATGATAAATCTTATTAAAAACTGCTGCTATCAGTTCACTAACAACCTTCTGATTATTAGCTGGGAGTAAAAGACATTACTTCAAGTCTCATTTGGAAAGTGAGGGAGACAAAAGAAAGTAAAGTTTTGTTGTTTAAATTCAATCAAAGGGCAAAGGAAATAAGGGACAGAATCCAAAGAATAAAACTGAGATATTACATAAAATATCGGTATAAAAGTAACCATTAGTCTAAAATTGACAGCCTTCCTAAATACTAAATATGTAACGCGAGAGAAAAAGAACAAGCAATCACATAATTATATATATATACACATATATTTATGAAAAAACATAAAAATACAATGAGAAATTTGAGGCCTAAAATATTAATTATTTCAATAGTTAAATGGGATTAAATCACTAATAGAAAGTAGAACATTTACTTTTGGCTGGAAATATAAAGTTTAAAATTATGTTCTATACAAGGAATAGACATAAAAAATGATATGCAATAAAGATGAAAATTAAAGGATGCACCAATATAGTCTAGTCAAATATAGTTGAAAAGAAAAAGGGTCAAAATCTTGATATCTCAAAAGGTAAACTTAAGATTTGAAGAGACTATTAAAGATAAAATTATTTTATAACGTTAAAAACAAGATTTCTAAATGAAGCTCTGAGTAATTTATTTCATGCACATAATTTGGCAATAACTTTCATAAAGCAGCAGCTGCAAAGAGAAATAGAAACAAATTAACAAAAATAAAAATAAATTTTAACACACCTCTTTTGATTTAAGACAGATTAAGACAACAAAAATTTTGTAAAGCTATTAAAGTGCTAACTAATTGTCAGCAGTAATTTAGACCAACTATATCGAAATTTTAACTCTGATAATGGAAGTATGCTGTAATTGGGTATAACCAAAATATTCACAAGATGTGAACCTTCTTATGCCACAAAGGAAATCTTAATATTGCAAAAACTAGAAATAATACAAAAAGCAGTCTCTGAACTCTACTCAATACAAATAGATGTTTATAACAAAATTGCAAAAAGGAGAGTTAACCTACCTGCAAATTAAATGCACAATTTTGAATAATTCTTGAATCAAACAGGAGCAAGTCAAATTGCAACACTCACTTCTCACAATGAAAACAGGGAAAATTTGAATCCACAAAATACCACTTAAATTAATTTTCAGAGAAAGTTTTATAGCATTAAATTTGTACTTCAATAAAACTGGGAAACTAAAGTAAAAGAAATGAACAATTTTTTAGAAAGTTAATTTTAAAACAACAATTTAAACCTAAAGAAAACATAAAAAAGGAATTGAGGGAATTGTCACTGAAAACAAAGGCTGAAGAATACTCAAGCATTGTTTCCAGTACTGGAACTACATTTCTCTATGAACAGAATTCCTGTTCTTAGGGGACTTTGAGAAAACTTGGACAAAATGTCCAGTTGGAGATGGTCATTTGGTTTCTTTTCACCTCCCAGTAGCAATTATTAACACAAGATGGCAAGATTTGATTATAAAGATACAAAATTTTAATACTTAAATATTTAAGATTTGTAGATAGAACTAGTATTTATCAAAAGCCACACAATAAGACCTCCATGCCAACATAATTTTCTCATATTGAAAGTTTAACATATATATATACACTATATATACAGTATATTTATAGTAATTTACAGAGTGTTTCAGGAGAAAAACTGTTTCTGTTTCTAAAACCTACTGAAATGTTATTTTTTCCTGTGTATTCACATTGGTAAGAATATGATAATTTCTGTTTGATCAATATTAATTTAAATCTGTTGGATATCCTTGGAGAGCTAATCAAGAACGTAGAATTTTTCCACATTAACGTTGTCAAGTGACAGTAGACTTAAAAGGTAATGAACATTATTTACTTAAAAAGAAAATGTATTCCCTTATGCAATTACTGTAAGAGGAATCATTATCTGCAACAAAAGCTCTATGAGTCAGTTAAACATATGTCTTATTCTATAATTTATACCTCTTTATAATAGTGTGATCCCTTGGGTCAAGATTACTTTAGAAATACAAAGAGAACCCTAAAACTAAATATTTTCTATTATAAAATGAACATGTAAATTATCTGCTAAATTACTTGTACTTAATTAGTAATTTTGCATAATGATATACATTCTCTTTGGGTCTCTTCAGGCTCTGACAGATAACACTTTACAAATGTAACTTAAGTTCCAATTACAGCACAAACCTTTGTAGAAATGTGCTATTAATCTCAATATGCAAACATGAGTAATCCTGGGTATTCCTTCGGCAAACTGTAATTCAACACTTCTGCTAATGGGTAACTTGGTTCATTCTGAATGCAGTATTTCTTATTCTGTTATTTCTTACATGAAATTCTAAAAAAATGTCAATTTTCTCAAGTTGGTATGTGGTTAACATATTGTACAATTATTGGAATTGGCTCTTTTGACTTGTAATATAAAAATTCATTTAAAATTTATGTATTTTCTAATCTAAAAGATACCTTCTTTGCACTTAACATTAAAAGAACCTTGCGTGCTGGTTTGAAAGTATTAATATACCCTAGAAAAGCCATGTTTTAATCTTGACCCAATCTTGTGGGAGCAACCCTTTCTTTTAATTCTGATTCACTAAAATAGGTTTGAATATTTTGATTAGATTATCTCCATGGCAACAGATACCCACTAGTGAGTATTAACCTTGGATTAGAGGGCGATGTGGCTCCACCCATTCCAGATGGGTCTTGATTAGATTACTGGAATCCTTTATAAGAGGGAACATTTTAAAACAGTCAGAAATGACAGAAAGGACAGAGCCAACAGAAACCTCACATCGGAACTGACACAGATGCAGATATGTGGCGAACAGAGACATGTATGTTTGGCGATGCTTGGAGCCGTGTAGATGTTGCCGTGAGATGTTGAGCCAGCCAGAACCTGGAGAGAGCCAAGGGAAATGAAGAGATGAAAATCAGCCCTGGGGATGCAAAGTGAGGAACCACAACAGTGTAACAGAGGCTGAAAGCAATGGAACCCAGGAGCGATGGACCAATCTACCTTCCCAGCTGACAAGAATTGTGGTAGACACATCGGCCTTCCTTGAATTAAGGTATCTTCCCCTGTATGCCTTAGTTTGGACACTTGTGCTTCCTTAGAATTGTAAACTTGTAACTTATTATTTTCCCCTTTACAAAAGCCATTCCACTTATGGTGTATTGCATTCTGGCATCTAGCAGACTAATACACCTTGTAAATCCTAAGCACTGCTAATCATGCATCAATGTCTTACCTGAATTGTTCTGAATTTCTCATAAGTACATTGTCATTTAAGCTATTACATGGAATTCCTTTTAAGAGGGACAATATATTTACTTCAAATTAAAGTGAATAACATTTATTTATTTGACATAAGTCTGTCAGGTACCTGCTACATGTCAGGTTAAGGCTGGTAATAGCACAAGAAGGAAGAGAGACAAGGTTCCTTCTCTCATGAAGTTTACATTCAGACTATGTGTTTGTATTGTGGTGTCTGTTATGTGTTTCAAGGTTTATATATGTGTGCGGAGGCAGGAATAAAATGAGAAAATGACTATTGGGACAAAAAATAAAATATTGTCAGAGTTTATAAATTGTTTATAAAGGGAATAAACAGGATTATATGATTGAGAGTGACTGGGATGAGTTACTTCTTTAAATACACCCTAGAAGTTCCTTCCATTTTACTCATAAATACAAAGTAATATTTTCACAGTTTTAATGTGCATCAAATTAAGAAAGGATTGTATATTTATTTGTTTGAAATTTTTCCACTTGTATTTTGTGAGTTGTCAATACAGCTCATAGGTGTCTGTACAATTTCAAAATGGTAAATATAAAGAAAAATTGTGTAAAATATTCCGTTGTTTTTTGCTATTGGGTATTATTATTACTTCGCCCCAAAAGGAACATCCTGGGTGTTTCATTTTAAATGAAAAATTAAAATAGAAACACTATAATAACTTAATTCTGAGATTTAAAGAAATATTTAAAAACTTTAACTGTATTGGAATGTTAAAAACTCTTCTATCAAGAAAGATCAAGATTTCTTCTCATATATGTGTAAAAATATCTCCAAAATTTGTCAAATGCACAATATTAGAAAAATTAATCTTACTAGCTCTATGTGGAGTTATTTGTATTATGATGAAAGCTAGATCAAATAAAATAATTTATTCATTTACACTACTGTTTTAAGATGACTCTTTATAAAACAAAAGAAAATTAGTATCTAATAAACTGCAATTACAATATGTAAGATTCAAAAGGAATGAAAAAATAGTAGAGAAGTTATTTAGAATAGCAGACACTAATACACAGAGCTTGTCAGTATTTGAAATCTTTAAAATTAGTTCACAGGAAAAATTTCTCTTTTCCACTGACATTGATTGTACAGCAGATGGTACAGTAATTCAGGATGGTAGGTAACACAGGTTTACAGTCAACTTAAAAAGAAACACCAGGTGTTTGAGCAATTTATTGCATTATTCATCAACAGCAGTTATTGCCAAACATCTTTGAAAAAGACTTTAGAAATCAATGAAATTACTGGGCCCTTAGTAAAATGTATGGTCATTTCTTCAATGGCAGGTTATTTGGTAAACTTTTATTCAACCTACTGAAGTATAATAATTCTCCAAATGAAGGCATTTCTAAACTTTTTTCACTGTTCCATCATAGATTATGAAGATGACTTTGAGATATAAACACAATATAATGTCTTGAATTCTAAATTATTTTGGATCCAGTTAAGACGTTTGTTCTCACTTCTTTGGAAAGAAGCTAAATTATATAACATTTGCAGCTAGCTACATACTTAGTTGAAAGTGTTGGTTTTGATATGTAGTTACTCTAACAAAACCAATTGCATATATAAAACAGGAGATTTGAGACTATTTTTGAGCAGAAATAGCTTTTAATTAAGCGATGAAAAGTAGAGGTCATATTGAAATTCATAACTATAAGTTGTTTCAAAATATATCTCACAATTTTCACCCTACATGGTGTTAGTTTTTGTCAAAAAATTATAAATCCATATTATGTAAGTAAATTACATATTGATATTATTTATTATTTATTTTGTTCTCCAACCATAATTTAATACTAACATCCAAGATTTATCTCACAACTTTTCTATAGCGTCTTGCATTACATTTCTTTTTCTTTTCCTCATTTCTACTAATGGCCTTTTCAAAGTCTTTTTAATTACTATAGTCTGAATATATCATAGCTGAATATGTCATAGGAGTTTAAGGTAGGAGACCTGATTTCTATGACCCTATTTCATATCATATCACACATTGGGATAAGGCCACTTTATTCGCAAAAATTAACTTTTTTTTAAATTTTTATTCTTTTTATGATTTCATGTCTAGAATTTGTATTGGCATGCTACTCCAACTGCAGGTAATAGTATTTCCTTCTAGTTATATATGAAAATTAGTCACATTTTTCATTACTTATCCTAACATTGGTTTTTATTTTAGGATCACTTATACCTCTGCTTTTCTTTCTTCTTCTTCTTCTCCTTTTCTGCCCCTCCTTTTCCTTTCCTTCCCTTTCCATTGTTCCTTTCCCCATTTCCTTTCCTTCTTTCTTTTATCCTTCCTTCTTTCCTTTCTTCCTTCTTCCCTCTTTCTTTCCTTTCTGTCTTTATCCTTGATTCCTTTTTATTTTTTCTTTATTTTTCTACTTCTTATATACAGCAACTTCTGATGGTCTTTAAATATTATTATAATTATGTGTAAGCATTACGTCTTCTAGTATAGACTTGTTCACATTTTAATTTTGAAATTCATTTTTCACTTTCCTCATTATTCTCCTTACACCTTAATTAGGTTTATAGTGTTTCATTAATTTTATGTGTATAGGTAAAATATATTATCTGCGAATATTCAGAATATTAAGTAGAAATTGGGAAATGTTTGTAAAAAATGTTTAGGCTTGATAAAGTTATGAATTATTGACTCATTTCTTCACATGTATTAGTTAAGCAACAACTCTTTCTTCAATAAGGTCCAAATAAAGTCGGAGCTAAAAAAAATAGACTTTTTTATTTTCTTCTCATGTCAACATTCTTTGGCTAATACAGAGCTCCATTGGGAATTGGATGTGGGACACTGTACCTCTGCCATCTCGAACATGGCTTCCAATACATTATTATTCCAGCTCATGTCGTCCCATCTCCTTACCAGCAACAAAGGATGAGGGAATTGACAAGAGAATAAAAAGATGAATGTCTATATTTTTGGAATGCACCACAGAATCTCATTACATGGATAGACACATTCCCATTAAAACTCAGTTCTACTACAAAAGGAAAAGGAGTATAGATATGGGGGTAATTATCCAACACTGCATCATCCCACAGTAGATAGTGAGCAATTTACAGGCAGGGAAGTGTTTTCTTCTTTTCTGTTTTCCTTTTTTTGAAATAGTTAAAGTGAAATTTATATAACATCAAATCAGTCAGTTTAAAGTGCACAATTTAGCAGTATTTAATGTATTCACAATGTTTTATTTGTTCACAATTTATTCACAATGAATTCACCAATTCTCTGCAGTTTCAAATCATTTTCATCAATTTCTACAGCACCTCAGACTCATTAAATAATCACTCTTCATTCTCCCCTCCAACCCCTCCCATGGTAACTTTTAGTCTGTTTTCTGTTTCTATGGATTTGTCTACTCAATATAATCAAATAAAATGAATCATACAACATGTAACTTTTGCATCTAGATGCTTTCATTTAACATAATGCTTTTGAGGTTCATCCAAGTTATAATATGTATCAGTATTTAGTTCTTTTCCAGAGTTGAAAAATATTTCCTCATATACATATATGGCAATTTTTTATTCATTCATTCATTGATGGACATTTGAGTTGTTTACACATTTTGACTCTTATAATTAATATTTCCACGAACTTTCATGTACAAGTTTCTGTGTGACTATGTGTTTGACGATAAACCTAAATAATTTGTAGGTAAAATTGTTGGATCATATGGTAATTCTATGTTTAACATTTTAGGAGCTGCCAAACTGTTCCATACTGGCTGCACTATTTTACATTCCCACCGTCAATGTACAAGAGTTCCTATTTCTCCATAAAATCTCCCATGTTTTTCATTTGTCTGTTTATTTATTTGACCATTTTGAGTTGTGACTGATATGTCATTGAGGTTTTGATTTGCATTTCCTTAATGATCAATGATGGTGAACATCTTATCATGTGCTTATTTGTGCTTTGGATATCTTCTTTACAGAAATGTCTATTCAATAGTATTGTCCATATTTTAATTGTAAATTTCTTTTTGTTCAGTTCTTTATATATGATTGATACTAAATCCTTATCAGATATATGATTTACAAATATTATCTCCCATTCTGTAGGTTGCATTTTAACTTTCTTGATAATATTTTTTGATATGCAAAAGTTTTAAATTTTGCTGCCTATTTTTTTTTTTATTTTGTTGCTGATGCCTTTGATGTAAAATCTAAAGATTTGATTGACAAATTGAGATCATAAAGATTTAGTTCATGATTTCTTCAGATAATTTCATAGTTTTATCTCATATTTTGGTTATTGATCCATTTTAAGTTCATTTTTATGTGTGGGGTGAGTGATGTAGGTGTCTCACTTTATTCTTATGCATGTGACTATCCAGTTTACCCAGCACTATTTGTTGAAGAGACTATCTTTTCCCCATTAAATGTTATTGGTATCTTTGTTGAAAGTCAATTGATAATAGATGTCTGGGTATATTTCTGGAGTGCCAATTCTAATCCATCATTCTTTATATCTATCTTATGCTAGTACCACACTGTTTTGATTGTTAGAACTTTGTAGTAAGTTTTCAAATTGCAACAGTTGGGAAATCTGAATCCTCTTACCATATCTTTTCTTTTCAATACTGTTTTTCCTTCTAGGGGCCTGCGGCAGTTCCTTCTGAGTTTCAAGGATTGGCCTTTCCATTTCTGCAAGCAAAGCTATTGGAATTTTGATAGGGATTCAGTTAAATCTAAAGATCACTTTTGATTTATCTTTTGCTCTAGCCACAGCAATATTTGCTTTCTACGCCACTTAACATGTGGTACGGTAGATTGAGTTAGGTACCCCATCTTAAACAAACAAACAAACCAAAAAAGCATGTTCTCAATCTTAACCCACATTCCTATGATTCTGAATCCATGGTAAATATTACCTCTTAAAGATATTTTTAGTTAGGGTTTAGTCTAAATGAATGAGGGTGGATCTTATTCTGGATTACGAGAGTTTTATAAAATAATCTGGAGGAAACAGAAGGAGGAGAGGAGAGAATTTTTCCATATGAGAGGAAGTAAAAAGCCAGGGAACCCCAAGAATTCCCAGCAGCCAGCATTCGAATACTATAGTCTGGGAGAAAGCAAGTCTTCAGCTGTTATCATGATTTTGAAGTTCTTCTAGCCTCAAACTGTGAGCCAATAAATTCCTGTTGCTTAAGCCAACTCATTGTTTGGTATTTGTCATAGCAGTATGGCAAACTAAGACAATTGATAAACCTCAATACTTCTGTATTCTTGAAAGAAGAAACACAGCATGACTATTTAGCCTAGTATCTCTGAATCTTGTCTCTCCTGTAAGTAACCTCATGAGTCTTTGTTTCTCAAATGGCTTCCATAATGAGACAGATAAATTTTCATTTATCTCAAGCAATTATTATTATTCACATGTACCTCAGAAGAGTGATGCACTGTGGTTGCCAATGTTTTACCAATTTAGTGAAAAGGTCATTTTCTTCTCCTTTATGGTATCTTTATCTTAGGCTTTTACCTAACACTTTTCAAGAAAATGAAGGCCAGGCAAAAGACTGACAATGCAAAACATATTTTCTCAAAACTGTAATACCTATTTGATACTATTTCCTTACACAATGTTTTTTTTCCCCTTTATTTCCACCTTCCTTAAGATGAGCATCTGCAAAGGAGAGTTTTAAATTCTTTGCATAAGCATACCCTCAGCAATCATCCCCATTGGCTTACTAGACATACTGGTATGTTTCTGATCCTTAGCTGAATTTCTCTTAATTTATTCATCTGCAACACTGGTCTTATTAATAATCATCATGTTATCAATATAAGTTCATACCTAACTAAAAGCCTAATTTAAAAGCCAAGAAAATATGAAAACCCTGGATGACACTTGCCTTCATTATTATGAGAGAGATACATTATTTCTTTTTCAGGCTTGCATGGTAAAATTTTTCCCCAAAATTAAACCAATATTTTGATAGCAGCAATATGGTTTCTCAATTCAAAGTGGTCTCATACATACTAAATTCTCAGCAAACTCAATGTGATTTTATTTTTCAGTTGAAAAGTATTGTATTTGATATCACAGTGACTGGAATTGAAAAATTTAGATTTCAGTCCCAGTTCTGCCATTTTCTATATAGGTTTAGTGTATGAAATTTCTGTCACTTTGAGGCACTCCCATTCTTTCCTTGTAATGTGATGCTAATTCCGCTTCCTTCTGAGGGTTTCCGTGAGAATTAAATAAGAGAATATAAAGAAAAACATGCTTGGCATATGTGTTAGTTTGCAAGCTGCCGGAATGCAATAACTAGAAGCTGCAAGTTTACAGTTCTAAGCCATGAAAATGTCCAAATCATGGCATCTAGAGAAAGATGGCTGAATTCAAGGAAGGTGGATGGGTCAAGAAAACCTCTAGTCTACTGGGTAGTCAGCTAACATCTCCTGATTCCTTGTTCCTCAGCTCCATTGCTTTCAGCCTCTGTTCCTGTGGAGGATCCTCAAAATTATTCTCCAGGGCTAGCCTTCATCTCTTGGCTTCCCTTGGCTGTCTCCAGGTTCTGTCTTGTTTAACGTCTCAAGGCAACATCTGCTGGACACTAAGCATCCCCAAACATCTGTGTCTCTGTTCTCCAAGTTTCAACACCTGTGTCAGCTCATCTCTGAAGTTTCTGCATGCACTGTCATTTCTGTTAGCTCTGACTCTTCTCCAAAATGTTTCTTCTCTTAAAGGATTCCAATAAACTATTCAAGACACACCTGGAATAGGTGGAGTCACATACCCACCTAATCAAAAGGTCACACCCACAATTGGATGTGTCACATTTCCATGGAGATAATCTAATCAAAACTTTCCAACTTGCAATGTTGAATTAGGATAAAAAGAGATGACTGCTCCCACAAGATTGGATCAGGATTAAAAAATGGTTTTTCCAGGGTACATAATATTTTCAGATGGAAAGAGCATATAAAAGTATTTGTGCTAGTTTGAAAGGATTATGTACCCTAGAAAAGTCATGTTTTAATTCTGATCCATCATTTGGAGACAGAAGTTTGTTTTAATCCCTATTAAGCACTGTAGGTTGGAAAACTTGTTTAGATTATAGATGTTGCCATATTTACCATGTGCCTTTCCAGTCAAGAGAGAAACCCTAAACGTCTTTGGCCTTCTTGAACTAAGGTATCTTTCCCTGATGCCATAGATTAGATATTGCAATATACCCTTTCTTTACTTTAGGCATTTTCACTGCTTTAGAACTGTAAACTTGCACCTTCATAAATTCCCCTTTTTAAAAGCCCTTCTGTTCCTGATGTATTGCATTCCAGCAGATAACAAACTAGAAGAGTATTCAAAAGTTAATAATAATTTCTATTGTTTTTATCTTTATTAATCTCAGGAGCTTTAATATTAGGATGTTATTTAGAATTACTAAGACTACATTTCTGAGACTCACTTTCTTCCAAAATCCAGGCATGTAGCTGACATTTTTGCCAATTAGATGCTTTCTAATTAGACGTGGATTAAGAAATAAACTATCCTGAGCGGCAGTTATTCACTTATTTTAGAAACATACAGGGACATTGGTAATTCTATGGCAGCTGTGTAGCACTGCTAGGGAGCAAGTTGACCTTAAGGTCTTACATGGAGGGACAGGTGACAGTGGCAGTGTTATTTCAGCTGGAGAAGTCCTGCACTGTGGTTATTTATTGGTTTCAAAGAATGTGACTTCTCTATGCCTGGCTGTGAATCATCCAAGATTGACTATCAGACACTAATGAAATGCAGTAAGATGCCTAATATTCTTTAAGAAACCCCTTTCTGCTGAACTAAGCTGGAATCTACTCTGTATCTAAGAATCTTGGCAGATGCACACAGATTTATTTCTGCATTTCTTAAATTATCTAGTTGGTGATTGTCGACAAGTTGCTGTGAGAGATCTAGTGTGCACATTTATAAAATTTCCCAACGTATTTACTCTTACCTCTTGCACATATTTTGGAAAAGTTTTGTTCTTTAGTCAGCTTTATAATCTAAACAATGTCTTAACTTTTAATTCCTGACTAATAAAATGTAAAGTCCCCCACACCCACCCACCTAACGTCATATTGTAAATGGTGTGGAACTATCAGACCCAAATGTCTTTCCATGTCTCCTTTATTTCCATGACTATTCCAAACACTATCAGCCGTACCACTATTTGTTTTTAGTTGTCAAGATTTATAGCATTTATGTTTTCTTCTAGATCTGAATGCTACTCTGCTGTTATTATTCTATAGGAAAAGTCTAAAGATTAAAACTCAAAAACATGGGCGGGCCACGGTGGCTCAGCAGGCAAGAATGCTCGCCTGCCATGCCAGAGGACCCGGGTTCGATTCCCAGTGCCTGCCCATGTTAAAAAAAAAAAAAAAAAAAAAAAAACTTAAAAACACAATTTTACAATATTATTGTTCAATGTTTATTGGATTCTGCAGACTCAGGTATTGTGATTGTACTTTCAAAGAAAAGAAAATATATTTCTAATGTAACCAAATTTGTATCACTTACTTTATAATATTCCAAATATATGCATAAATGGGTTAAATTTTATTTTATTATATAACTGGTTCAGAATATATCTTATTTTATTTTGATTGATATTTAGACTGCACTTTCCAGTGCCACCTCCTAGGCCTTTTCCCCCATGGACCTCTTGTCATTTTCATTTTTTTAATAGAATTAATTTCTCAAATACTTTCCTTAGAAGTGATGGAGACATCTAAATACTGAGTTTTTTCATTTCTGAAATTTTCTGTTTTCATATTTTCACTAGTTTAGGTGTTTTAAAAAGTAGGTGTTCAAGATATGTTCCTACATAATTTTAGATCATTACTCCAGTGGCTTTTAGCTTCATGCATTCCTGAGGAGATTCTGGTTCAATTTAGTTCTCATTCATTTTAACTAATTGTTCTTTCTGCCTTTTTACTGTTAGGAATTTCTTTTGACCCTCGGTTTTCTCAAAGTCTATTCATATATACCACTGCATTCAACATTTTTCATTTTGGTGCAAGGATAAAATTTAGAGTGTTTGTATGAATGGATATAGTGATCATTCTTTAAGGAAAGTTTTAAAAAGGGTATATTTCTCATCCTAGAACAGATGCAAGAATCATACAGTTCAAGATTGTGGAGATCTTAATAAGAGTATGTTTTTCACATTATTTAGCAAAGGCATATCCCAGAGAACTCTTAAATACACAAACATGATTATTTTTCATGGCCAATCACAGAGAGCCAAGAACAACATGTTACATATTTTAAAGGTTTTTAATACATTAAGATCAAAGAAAATGAGACCCATAATTGTCGAAATATGTATTATATAAAGCAACATTATACTAACAACTATCTTTTGCTATTTACTTATTCATTCATTGTTTAACTTTTCTTTTACTCTAGTAAATTAGTGAGTTCCTCTGCTCTCTCTAACATTGAAGTGAGTAGTAAGAGTTTGAGGGAGAGAGAGGGAGCTATACAAAACTTTAGAATTTCCTTGAACCTATAAAAATGGTTCCAAAATTTTAAGTTCTTTTTATGTATCTTGGTCATCTAAACACTAATCTTAATTTAGTTGTTGGAATTAGTGTCATCTTCTACATTTAAAAAGAATTATGTGAGGAAAATTTGTGCAAGTTCAGAATATTCATCCCAAAGATGCTGGAAGAGAAAAAGAGCTAAAGATATATAAATAACATTTGCTGTGCTGTATTTTGACTTGAAGTTTGACTTAAACTTTCCTTCCTTTTATCCTATCAGCTTCTTTTTAAGAATTTCTCTTGATATTTATCAACGAATCTATTGAGATTTCCTTCCCCATTGAGCTTAACACATTGAATAGTTATTTTTGAATAACTAATCATGTCAGTTCAGATCATTGACAATCTCAGCATTCATATCACAAGAGATGATTTCTTCAGCCATTGCATATAAGGAAAAAGTTAATTCCTAGGCATTATAAAGTTGATATCAAACATTAACATGGGGTGTGTTTCTGATGAAATAAATAAGAAGTTCAAGCATGCCTTGCTGAGAAGTATATCTATAAGTTATGTAATATTTATAAAGTGCAATATATTTTTTCAGCTTGAATGCTTGGCTGACATTCAAGTTTACAGGTAAGTTGGGAAAATATGGTTGACCATATAATCCAGGGCTTTGGGTATTAAATGGCTGGGATTTCCTGGCTAGAGTAAGTAAAGGGGAGTTTAATCCTTTATAGTACTGTTCTATGACACTCGTTTTATCTTATAGCAAAATGAAGTGTTGAATAATGTTAATAGAAACCCAACTATGTTTGATATATATATAAAGGCAAAAATAATTTTAGTGAAAATTAACATTGATATGATACGGTTGTAATAGAGTTCTACAAAATGTTTATTTCATAAAATTCTATTCAATTATATGAGTTTCTTATAGAGTCAATCTTTCCTATACAAATAGTTTGAATACCTTTTAAAAACACAATTAAAATAAATTCTATACTATGTGATCATCCTGTCTTCTTGATTTCAATTAAGTTCATTCGGAGGATTTAGTTTTCAGAGATCAAACAAGATTCACCACCTTCCTTTTTTCCTCTTTGGAATTAGCTAAAACTTAAAATCTTCCTTTAGCTCAACCAGTGCTAATCTTACCTATGAAGACTTTAAAATATGCATAAAGTGTAAAGGCTCATTAGGAATGATGTAATTTGTATTTAAATAAACTAGAATATTGAATCTAGAAAAAAGTAAAAAATATGGTCTTTAACTAAAGTGATTTTTGTTTATATTAAATAGACACTGTCACATGAGTAATTAGCTTAAGCTCGACTGACTTTAAAAGAAAAACTATGAACATTTGTTGAACTCAAAATGTTGGTTGTTTTCAACTTTTTAGACTAAATACCAATTTATTCTGTAACCTTCATGAAAATTTGCATGGATAAAATTTCAGAACTCTGAAAACCAGCATCTGAACATTAACTATGACTATAAAAAGTGATGGCATAGAACACTAAAGTAATAAAGAGGTAGAGTGGTGAAAGAATAATGAATTTTATAAGCTTTTGGTGCTTTATTTGCACTTAATGATGAAAATATGATATTCAAAAGTGACAGAATATAATGAAAACAAGTTTAAAAGAATTCCATTGTTTTAGCATGTGTAAAGGGTAGTTGCTTTTCTTATAGCTATTTTCAGAAAACTTAAGAGAGGTCAAGGATTTCAATAAATTAGTAAGACATAGAACCCAAGCAGCACACTTTTGGCATACGAATATGCAGTTTTGTGACTTTTTATAGGATTTTTTTCTCATCTAGTATCAATTTTCTAACCCTTTTGATCCTTGTCTTTTTTTCCTATATGTAAATAATAAAGTTTGAATGGCCCTGTCATGGTCAGGTTCCTGTGTCAACTTGGCCAAGTACCTGTTTGTCTGGTTGGGCAAGTGCTGGCCTGTCTGTCGCAATGAGGACATTTCATAGAATTAAATCATGATCATGTCAGCCACATCCACAGCTGATTCCATTTGTAATCAGTCAAAGGGGAGTTTCTTCCACAATGAGTAATGCTTAATCTGATCGCTGGAAGCCTTTTAAGGAGGATTCAGAAGAGACAGGCTCTCTTCCTTTTTCGGCCAGCAAGCCTCTCCTATGGGGTTCGTCCAGCCCCTCCATCGGAATCGTCGGCTTCACAGCCTGCCCTGCGGATTTTGGACTCTGCATTCCTGTGGTCACGTGAGACACCTTTATAAATTTTATTTTTGCGAGTGTTCCCTGTTGATTCTGCTTCTCTAGAGAACCCTAAATAATACAAGCCCTTATCTGATATAACTCCAAAATCCAAAAGTAACCATGTTATTTTTGTAAGCAAATGTTAATATAAGCAAAACGTTAATGCTTTCCTGCAAATGCGAAATGATATTGTAACTGATGTCTTGCTGGAAATGGTGCCAGGTGAGTCTCGTTCTTAGCATCTCTTGATGCTAAGGAGAGGGCCAGTAGGAGTAAGCAGTAAGGTTTATTAAAGAGAGAAAAGGTACATATTAAAGGGATAAAGCAGATATGTTCAAGGGAGAAACACTCACAGAGTGGTGTTAGAAATCTTTGAACACTAGGGAGTACAAGGTTTGTATTAACTAGTTGCTTACCGGGCTGACTTTGTTTGAGGAAGACAGAATAATTGATGCTTGAGGCCAGCCCATTGTATATCCAAAATTTGTCTTTGGGAAAATGTTTAACACTGTTTACTACTCCAGGAGTTCTGTTGTTAACTATGAGTTCACTTTAGGTCCATGATTTTGCAAGCTTTTTTCTATGGTTTTGGGAGGTTTCAGGGCTTTAAGAGAAATTTTTGTCCCATGAAGTTTGGAGCTTTGCATTATTTCCTTTGGAGCTAGATAAGAAACTAGGGACCTGCAATTGTCCATTAACTGTTTTACGAGCTGGATAGGAAACCAGGGATCTGCCATTGTCCATTAACTCAGAGCTGGTTTTGAAACTAGGTATCTGCAGTTGTCCTATTCTATCCTGCAATATGAAAGATCTTCAACAACAACAAAAAATTCTTTACATGCCTTCATTTCATGCATTTATTTACTTAATGCCTTATAGTTGTTATGGGATTCATTTACTTTAATTGTAATTAGAGAAGCGCAAACCATGTTTGTTTGGTTTTTTTTCCTTCTTGTGATTATGTCACAAACCATATCCTGTGATCCATGTACACTTTTCCTTGCCCTGATAGTATAGCAGCACTATTTTCTTTGGATAATCCAGATCAATAAGTTCCACAAATACAATTAATAATTCTGTGAGGGCCTCTGGATGGCACGGTGAAAATGTCAACTTTTGGTTTTGATAGAAGTATTGCTGTGTTTCTTTGTAGAAACATTGCTCTCAAGCAATAAGACCTCTAAAAAAGCAAAGCCAAAACATAGGCACATGAGTAAATCATTTGTATATAAGTTTAGGTATAAAATCAAGATAGGTCAATCCTACGTTTTTTTTTTTTGTATGGACAGGGTGGGGGGATCGAACCCAGGTCTCTGGCATGGCAGGCAAGAATTCTGCCACTGAGCCACCATTGCGCCACCTGGTCAATCCTGCTTTCATAGTTTGATTTACAACTCTATTTATTCTGGCTATGGAGAATGGAGAATCAACCCTTTTTTGGGGTCATTGTTTCACCAATAAAACAAAACTGTGCACTAGCAAGGTATTATCTTCCCATTGGTGCTGTCATTGATTCTTCAATACGCCATTACACTGTTCCATCAAATCAGTTGCTTCAGGATGGTAGAATGAGTACTTGGAAAGCTAGTTAATGGTGTGGTTATCAGACTACTGCCATGATTCTCCTGCTGTAAATTGACTTTCTTTGTCAGAAGCAATTCGCATAGAATATTGTAACCATGAATAATGTATTTTTTAAATCCATGGAGGGTGATGCTGGAAGAAACATGATAATAAAAGAAAGTAATTCATAACCAGAGTAAATGTCTATTTTTGTGAGAATAAAAACCCTGACCCTTCTTTTGTGAAAGAGTCTAATATTATCAGTCTTCCATCAGATGGGTGGCTGGTCCCTCTGGACTACTGTGCTACTTTGGGGGACTCATCTTTGGGCTATACTGTTGGAAAATTGGAACTTTGCATTAGTAATATGTAGATTATTTGGGGGAAGGAAAATTTATTTTGTTGAGTTAATCTATACACAAACATCTTCCTTTCTATCAGGGATATTTTCTTTCATGATAAGTCTATTGAATAAGCATTATCCTGATGGATCTCCTGATTGTCTATTGTCAAGAACCTTTCTTTCAATAACTACTACAATCCAGCTAACAAATGGTGATAATTTAAGAGGCATTCTGTGTTACGGACTGGCAGTATTCCATCAAGTAGATTTGATTGCCACTACTTTCAAAACCAACCAGGACACGTAACTGCTCCCAGAATCTTCTATTTGAGAGTCCATTTCCTATAACCACTTGTAGAATGAACTACAGAGTGAGAAAATTCACAGTATCCACCAGATCAGGCAAATTACCGTATAGCTTTTAGGTTATATCTCAATTTAATAAAAATTTTGTAAACTTTGAATGAAGGAATGGATTTGTGATAGAGTTTTAACAATGGAGATAAATATTAGTTGAATGTGCTACTCCATTTACAAGTCTGACCACTTTAACATTTCTTTCCATTATTTCCTAATAAATAGTATGAACATATTCTGCTGTACTGGGGAACAGAGGAGGTTTTTTAAAGTGAACTATAATCATAAATTATGAAGATATGTTGATTGCTCTGCTTTTTTGCATGGGTAAAAATAAAAATTTCACTATAATCTCTCCATGTATTGAGCCATGTTCCACATTTATTAATTTTAAGTGTTATTAATAAATTAAAAATTAAGACTAAAGACTCTGAGCTCTGACTCCAACTGGAGTTTTGTTGTTAGGGAAGTCATAGGTATCTGTTAAGCAGCCATTGCTAAAACCTCATCTACCACCTTGTGCCAGTTTGAAGCTATTATGTACCCCAAAAAAGCCATGTCCTTTAATGCTCAGTCAATATTGCTGGTGGTAATCAGCAAAATAATCTTTTTGATTATTTCCATGAAGATGTGACCCACCCAGTTGTGGGTGGTAACTTTTGATTTCATAGTTTCCACGCTGATGTGTCACCACCCATTCATGCTGGGGTTGCTTACTGGAATACTTTAAGAAAGAACCATTTTGAAAAGAGTCAACAGAGCCCACACAGCCAGAGACCTTTGGAGATAAAGGAGTAAAAGGCCCCTGGGGGAACTTCATGAAACAGGAAGAAAGGAGAGAAAGCTAGCAGAGGTGGCCATGTGCCTTTCTAGCTGATGAGGTATTCTGGGCCCATCAACCTTTCTTGAATCAGGGTATCTTCACCAAGATGACTTAGCTTAGAAATTTTCATGGCCTTAGAACAGCAAACTTACAACTTAATAAATTCCCATTTTAAAAAGCCATTCACTTTCTAGTATGTTACATTCCAACAGTTTTTACAAACTGAAACATTCCCACCTTCTTTTTTTATCGTGTACCATTCTACAACCTGAGGAAGACGTTATGTCTAATGGAAAGGTCCAGGAAGAGCTTAAACCAGGAAATCTGGAATAAACAGCCTGGAACAAGGAGCCCCAGTTGTTTATCAGAACAGAAACTCTCATTGGCAGGGACCACTCCTTCTGAGTTGCCTAAAAATCACACTCGAACAGCACAGATTGTGCTCTCTTCTCCATTGCGAAGTGTAGCATGCAGAGCTGCAATCTATTGACCCAGACCTGGTACAGTTTTCTGCCACTCTGGAAGACTGGCCTCGAGGGGACTTCTCTGCTCTTCTGGCCTCTTTGTGCTGAGTGAATGACAATATTATTTTCCCTCTCTGGGCTCTTTATTCTGTGCAATAAAACGCTCATTTGTGAAAGTTCCTGTTGTGCCTTGAACACTGTGTTCTCACAGTGCCCTGTTGTAGTTACTTGTTCCACAAATGAATTCATTGATATTTTTTCAGTATTTAAATATTTACTTATTTTGGCCTATTTTTGTACAGCTAACTGGAGTTTTTTTTATATCGTTTGACTTGTGAAGGTCATGGTGAGTTGGAAGGCTATTTGATAGTATTGCAGTGGAGGATACAAACAAATGGTGACTCCAAACACCCCACACAATTAGTCTCTTGAAACAAATAAATGCACAATATATGCACTTGTAAAAAGTGATTTATTGTTAGTAGAATTTGTGCTAGACACTCCATATGTGGAGCTTTTTAGTGAACTTGCCTGAATAATGTATTCAAAGCTCAAACTAATGTGGTTGTATTTCCCAATAAGCCTAGAGTTTAAGGCCTTCCAACTTCTAGAAATCTTAAAGGATGATCATAGCTCAGTGAAGATGCAAAAAAAAGAGAAAAGAACTCTTAATTGGCAGAGGAACTGTGGGAGAAAAATAAGAGCCTTTGTATTTGAAGTAAAGCAATGAAACCCATTGTAATTGTTAAACAAACCATAATGGTATTCCTTCCATGATCTTTTGGCAAAGTAATGACAGAATTGATAGAGGTTGACAGAATTTGATAGCCTCTTTCAATAGAGGCTTCATATAAATTTGATTTCTAAGGATGATTCAAATAGGGGCCAGTATGTTTGGGATATAGTACTTATAATAGTCTTTTCATTTGTAATTTAAGCTTTATTGTGGCCCCAATGACCAGCGATTTTTAAACACAGAGCTTGTGTTATTTGAACATGTTTCTAGTGCACAGTAAACATTTTATCTTTATTTAATTTGCTGGAAACTTATACAAGTAAACCCCTCATTCATTTTATAACTCTTCTAAGCCAGGCTTTCTATCCTACCATTAGACCAATTGCTCTTCATAGAGGCAACAGAAAATTCTATTTTCCAAAATCCAATAGCCAGTCCAAACGACTTTTCGGGAGAAGATGATCGAGATGATATTTTCATGTTCTTGAAGCACATTCTTCAGCTGGATTCTAGGACACCACATTTTCCAGATTTCCCACCTGTATTAATGGCTCCTCCTTCTCAGTGTCCTTTTCTGGTTACATTATCCTCTAAATAGTAAGAAGTCTGAGATCTAAGTTTTGGTACCATTTTTCATTTCTGTATGCACTAACATAGAAGTTCATCTCATCTAGTCTTGTTTTTTCTTTAAAAATATATTCATGCTTTTGAAAATCCATCCACACAATCCATTCAAAGTATACAGTCAGTGGGTAACAGTATTATCACTTGGTTGTGCTCTTATAACCATATTCAATCTTAGAGCATTTGCAGTACTCCAAAAAAATAAAAATAAAAATAAAAAATAAACCCCCAACATCCCATATCCCTTATCCACCCCCCACCTTATTGATCCCTAGTATTGCATTCTACCCAATTTAAAGACATATAATAAAGGCAAGTTACCTTAAGACAGTTATGGTATTGTCAGAGATAGATAAATAGATCAGTGGAATAGAATAAAACATCCAGAAGATCTATGCAAACACAGGCAACTGATTTTTTTTTTTTTTGCTATATGACTGTACAATCATTATCAAAGCTCAGGGCTGTAGGATTACAACTCAGCAATTTCTAGTACTTCCCTCTGGCAATTCTGATACACTAAAATCTAAAAAGAAATATCTATATAATGAGTCAGTAGTTATAATCATTGGTTAAATCCAAATTTTTCTATTACACCTCCTCCCTCTCATTTTATCACTCTCTAAATCTTCAGGGATATCTAAGCAATGACCATTTTAACTTTTTCATGCTAAGAAAAGGTGTTGAACTTATGGGGTAGAGAAATAATATTCTTAGAGAGGCTGGTACCTCTGGGTTTCAGAGCTTATCTGGCCTAGGAACAATCTGGAGGCCTTAAGTTTCTGAAAAAATACATTTATTAAGTAAGACATTTATACAGTCTTCAATAGTTCTCAGGGTATTCTTTAGGGTTTTCAGAAATACTGTTGGTTGGAGCTTGGTATACTCTGGCAACTTGCAATATCTGGCTGAAGCTTGCACAGAGTAGCCACCAGAATGATCTCTCAACTATCTGAAACTTCTTAGCCACTGCACTTTATTTTGTTCCATTTCTTTCCATCTTTTTTTCAAGAAAGCATTCTCAATCCCGTAATACCAGGGAGACTTACACCCCTGGGAGTAACGTTGCACTAGTGGGGAGGGTAGTGAGTTTATTTTCAGGGTTGGTTTAGAAGAGAGGCCACATCTGAGCACTAAATGTGGGTGACTCTTAGGCATAGTCATAAGTAGGTTTAGCTTCACCATTGCAGAATAGGTTTCATAAGGACAAGATCCAAGAATGAGGGCGTGGCTTATTAATTTTGAATAAGATAATAACTTAATTCTCTAATGCTTTAGAGAATATCAGGAATTCTTCAGATGGGGAAGATTAATAGTTCCACATTTCCCCCCAGTCCCTCCAGGGATTTTGCGAATACTTTTTTAATGTTTCCCCAAAATACCCTGGAATGTATCAAGGTATTACCTTAACCTGTACAAAATAACAAGATCTCATTCCCTATTCTATGTTTCATGTAATTAAGTTGTTTAGGTAAACTGACCAGACAAGTTAAATTGGATAGTATGCTACAGAAAATTTAAATTTTAGAACGATAAACATCTCTTCCTTTGGTCTCACACTGAAGTTGAAATTTTAAAATTCAAACAATATCATCTTTGCCATGTATTCTGATTTACCTTAGTCCTAACCTCAGCTGGTCTTATAGTTTGAAATTTATTTCTAAATATTATGATCTCTAAATTCATATATCCTGCTACTATAAACTCTACCATGAATAAATTACTCATATAGACCGTCTGCTCAACATAAACATGATTGTTTATCAGGCATTTCAAATATAACATTACTACAATAAATACTATAAAAGCTTATAAAATATAAACTTTTACATGCACTGTCTTTATCTCCAAAACTTATTCCCTCTTAATCTCCCATATAATTGTAATTGGAATACTATCCACTTGGTTTCATCTCTTCCTATCACTTCCACTGTAATGTTTATTATAAAATAAATATCTATTTCCCATTTCTCATTATCTGCACCTCTCCTCCATAGTATAAAATTATAGGCAGCTTATAAATATAAGCTGGTTTATACTTATAAAGCCAGTTTCCTATACAATTTCATCAACAATCCCTCTCTTTTTCACTCACTGTATTCAAGCCATGCTCATATTTCTGCTATTTTTAGAAATTCCAAGCTGACTCCCAAATCCGGATTCCACTTTAAGGAATTCATGGGCTATTCCCCTACCCAGAATGTTCTTCTCAAAATCTTCATAAGGCTCACAATTTTCATGTCTCAGGTGAATTTTTTGCACCTTTGAGAAGGCTGTTTTGACTCCTAAGATAACTCTCCCTTTTACTTTGATTTTCTTCAGTACAATATTTCCTTGCTTTGTTAGTTTGAAGCTGTTATGTACCCAAGAAAAGGCCATGTTCTTTTAATCCATTCCTGTGGGTGCAGAGCTATTATGGGTGGACCTTTTGATTAGGTTATTTCAAATGAGATGTGACCGCATCCATTCAGGGTGCGTCTTAATCCCCTGACAGGAGTCCTTTATAAAAGGACAACACACACACAAAAGCTAAGAGATGAAATTAAGACAATATCACAGAAGAAGCCCCTGAGACGCTGAAGGAGGAAGCCAGAGAAACAAATGCCAGATGCTAAAGCAACAAATCCAAGAAGAGAAGGACTCGCAATGCTGGCCACGTGCCTTCCCATGTGACAGAGGCTTTCCAGATGCCAGCAGCCTGTCTTCAGTCCTATTGATGGCTTAAGTAAGACATTTTTCAAGACCTTAGCACTGTAAACTTGTAGGATAATAAATCCCCATTGTAAAAGTCAATCTATTTTTGTATATTGCATTCTGGCAGCTTTGGCAAACTGAAACACCTTGCTTTAGTTTTCTTCAAAACAGTTATCACATTTTTTATTCTTGTCTGACTCCCACAAAAATGCAAATTCTGCAAGGGCAAGGATTTCATGTCCCATGTTTATCATTACAACCCAAACACCTTCCAACAAAGTCTAGTAATGCTTTGCGAAATAGACTTATTAACAAACACTTGCTTATTAGATAAATGAATTCCAGAGGTTTCATTTTAAATCAAACAAGAGTTTTCTTTGATGATATGCAAATGTCCTTATAATAAAGAAAATGTTTTAACCATGTAATCTAATATATTTCTTATCACTAGTTTTGTGAAAAATCAAGATGGCTGAAGAACATTTTAAAAAATATATTAATTACACTTTTGGATAAATTTACTAGGTTTGATCATCAGAAGAATAATATAAA
Organism: Myrmecophaga tridactyla; assembly: GCA_004026745.1. Lineage (NCBI taxonomy): Eukaryota > Metazoa > Chordata > Mammalia > Pilosa > Myrmecophagidae > Myrmecophaga > Myrmecophaga tridactyla. Next base: position 51,419 of record PVIY010001516.1, read on the forward strand.
CACAGAAAGCAATTTGGCACTCTGTAATGATACCTTTATGTACACTGTGGGGAAGTATGGTAACACTGCTAGATAACTTTCTGTGATAGATTGAATTACGGACATCAACAAACATACTCTTAACCTTAATCTTCATTCCTGTGAGTATGAATTTATTTGTAAATAGGACCTTGTGAAAATGTCATTTTTAGTTAAGGTGCCACCCCCCTGAATCAGGGTAAGTCTTAATCCATATGACTGGAGTTCTGTATAAGCAAAAGAAATCCAGAAGCAGTAAGTCAGAGAATGTCACACAGAGAGAAGCTGGAAGTCATTGGAAATGGGAAGAGCAGATACAAGGAGAGAGAGATCACCATGTAACAGAGGTAGAGCTAAAGCAAAGAAATTCCCAAGATTGCAGCGAACCATCACCAGAATGCTACGTCAGGGAAAGCATTACCTTGCTGATGTTAGCTTCTAAAACCATGAGACAATCAATGGTGGTTGTTTCAACCAATCCGTTGCATAGAATTTTTCATAGCAACATGGTAAACAGACATACTTGCTCAATCAAAATACACAAAGTGTTAAGGGACAATCCACAGTACAATAATTTTCTTTAGCCTTTTTCAGTAACATGTTCATATTAATTACTTTAAGAGGTTATTACTAGTATATTGACAAGTTTCTTGATAATGTGGAGCTTAATGAAATTGTTAATATATTAAATAACCAAATTAGTTATAAATATCAATTGTAAAAAGGTTTCAACAGAGTGAAAACTCAAAACTCCAGAAAGCAATGAAGACTAGAGAACAACTCACTGTATAATAAATCAAGAAAAAAAAAAAGACTAAAAATTATAGGTGAACAATGGGACAAATTTAGCGCTCCAGACCCCTACCCCAGTATCACACAGCAGCTTGTGCAATTTACAGCATGAAGAATATGCCTAGAACTCAGGAGCTCTTACTTTTTTGGGATAACTCTTGGTGCTTCAATGTGAGTCAAAATCTTCAATGATAATTTCAGGAACCATGGTTGGTTTGATAAAGGCATGGTAACCAGAGGATCAGAACCCTTATACCTAAAGTTATGATTTAGCCCCCTGGGAAAGTACTCTTGAACAGCCTAAGTACTGAGATAGATTAGGGGAAATAGAACATGTGTGGTAAAAGAATTGGAAAGATTTTCAGTCTTGGCCAGTTTCAGGACCAGCTGCATTGTCAAAGCCTGACGTTTGCATTATTAACCATCATCTTGCTAGTTTTTGGTTTTTAAGAATGTATGACCAACTTCCATTAGCAAGAAGTAAAGTACAATTCTTTTTTTCTTAAGGAAAAAGGGATCTTGGTCCTAAAAACATAAGGAACTGAATACTGTAAAAACATTAGAAACAAAGACATAGATTTCCTCCTTGAACCTCCAAAAAGTAATGCAGGCTTTTCTTTGAATCATCATATATTTTTTAAAGAAGCTATAGGTTTGCAGAAAAATCATGTAGATAATGCAGGGCTCCCATTTACCCATCCCTCGAAAGCAGTTTTCTCTAGTATTAACACTTTACATTAGTGTTTGGCACTTTTGTTACAGTTGATGAAATGATATTATCATTAACTATTAACTGTTATCCACAGTTATGTGAAGGGTACATACACATTCCCAAGTGTGACAGCTATCTGTCCTAAATTTCTCCTGCTACATACCAGTACCTTGGAAGAAATATGTTTATGATCTTTCAGATCTTGACTTGGTTCTTTGCCTTCTTTGTTCTTGCCTACCAGAATTGGCAGGGCTTAGGCTGGATGACATCCCCCACGTGGGTAGCTATTATAATTCTTTGGGGACAAGTAAAGGAATTAACAAAAACTCTGACTTCTATTTGATATATAGAAGGTCCCCATTGCTCTAGTTTACGGAAAATCTCTGCTATGGAAACCCAGGTCAAAGTTGCACTCCAATTTTTGGCTTAATACACAGTCTCCTTTAATAATGTCCTACCCAAAGCCAAAGAACCCTGGGGGCTGAAGTTTGTTACACTCCCACCGGGAAGAAGCCAATGCTGGGAACTGTCTTGTCAGGAGACGGGCCTGTTATTTGCTTATTATCAAATGGTCATAAATTCCCATGATATTTCCTTCTAAGCATCTTGTATTGCGTCCTTAGATTAATGTTCCTTATCTTTCCAGCAGAAGGAACTGAATTCCAGAGAGGGGCAGCTGATTCATAACTCATAACCAGACTGACTGCTGGGGGGTGGTCAGTGCCGACTACCACTGGAAATGACTTTCCTTTCCATTTCCTTTTAACCCAGCAGGGTGGGGCTTAGGGATCTGCTTTAATAATTTTCCTGTTGATATTAGTTGGCATAGGTATTCATAGATATGTTAGATTTTATTTGTGGATTCTGCCTCTAGTTGTTCTGCTCAATTATTGCTCAGGGATATTTAAAAAAATATATTTTTATTGATAAATCTTAACAAACAAACTTTCCATAATGGTGTACAATCAGTGGCTCACGATATCATCACATGTTCGTGTATTCATCCCCATATCACTTTTTTGGAACATTTGCATCACTCCAGGAAAAAAAAATAAAAAGAAAACGAAAAAAAAACAAGAACCCATACATACCATACCCTTTACCCTTCCTTCTCATTGACCACTAGTATTTCAACCTAACTAATTTATCTTAATCTTTGTCCCTCCTATTATTTATTTTTTATCCATATTTTTTACTCATCTGTCCATACTGTAGTAAAAGGAACATCAGATGCAAGGTTTTCACAATCACAGTCACATTGTAAAAGCTATACCATTGTACAATCATCTTCAAGAATCAAGGGTACCAAAACACAGCTCAGTAATTTCAGGTCCTTCCTTCTAGTCACTCTAATACACCATAAACTTAAAAGGAATATCTATATAATGCATAAGAATAACCTCCAGGATAATGTCTCAATTCTAAAATCTCTCAGGCACTAAAACTTTATTTTGTCTCATTTCTGTCTTCCCCCTTTTGGTCAAGAAGGCTTTCTCAATTCCTTGATGCCAGGTCCCAGTTCATCCCCGGATTGCTGTCCCATGTTGCCAGGGAGATTTACACTCCTGAGAGTCGTGTTCCACGTCGGAGGGCAGGGCAGTGAGTTCACCTGTCACATTGGCTTAGAGAGAGAGAAGTCACATCTGAGCAACAAAATGTTGTCTGAGTTCTTAGGCCTAATTTAAGTAGGCTTAGCCTGTCCTTTGCAGGAATAAATTTCATAGGGGAAAACCTCAAGATTGAGGACTCAGCCTATTGATTTGGTTGTCTCCATTGCTTGTGAGGATATCAGATATTCTCCAAATGGGAAAGTCGAATATTGCCTTCTTTCTCCCCAGTGCCCCAAGGGAACCTAGCCAATACTTCTTTATTCACTGCTCAAATTACTTTGTTTAGGGATATTTGCAGAAAAAGGCATGTAGAATATAAGAGTGGAGTTTTTTTTTGAGGGGTGAAATGTGAAGCCATAAACCAAAGAAGCCATAAATTATTTCTTAGATAGGCAAAAAAAAGAGACCCTCCCTGTAGGTGTCCCTTAAAGTGTAGGTACCCAGTCCTAAGCACAATAACTAGGCTATCTGGACTAAGACTAAAATAATCTTACTACATATAAATAAATCAAAGAAACAGATTTCAGATCTTGCAAATCCTGATTTGGCTGTGTGCCTTCTTTGTTCCTGCCGTACACCCCCCTGTAGCCCTCTGAGTGGTGTGTGGTGCTACTCTGAGTATCCTGCAGCTATGCAGAATCCAATTCCAGGTTTATACGTTCCCTAATAAACTGGTCCTGGTTTACCATATGAACTGACCTGCGTCGTTTTTCAGTCTTGTTTGTCAAACTTTGTTGCAATCTTTTCTATAGGTCCACTGCCAGACAATAGTTGATGATCAGATTTACTGTTTGAGGTTGTATAGTTCAATGTTTTGTTTTAATTTTGAAAGTGGTTAAAATGGGAAATGTTAGGTTGGATTTTGGGTGGATTTTGAATGTATGTAAGAACTGAAGAGAACACGGACTCTGCATCATGAAGACATGACCTGCCCAGATTGGAACGACCTACCCAAATACTTTATGTCTTTCAGCATTTAGGTGTAGTTTCCAACTGCCAGTCTCTGCATTTCTGTGCTAAGGGCTTTTTCTGGATGCTGAAGGGTGCTCTTGATGCACTGGATTGCTAGAAAGATTAGGGAATTTGTACCCCTTTGGCAACAGCCCTCAAGTAAAGATTTTGGGTGTTGATTAATAAATATACCTGCTCCCTTGGCCCTGAAGTAGGATTATTTTCAGGTGTGATTTTGCATCATTTCCCAGAGTTTCCCCATTGAATTAAGGTCCAATTGTTCACCGTGATTAACTGAATATAATGACTCTTTTCTGACGACATTTCCTTCCCTATAATATTTCCACATTTCCACCAATGTATCTAAATTCCAAAGTAATTACTTGCACTCAAACTCTTATCTCAATACTGCTTTTGGAAAAAACACAAAATAATTTATTATGGTCCTGATATTACTAGAGCAAATTGAATATGCTTGTCTCTCTTTTAGTTCATGAATATATATATATAATTTAATTTTATATAAATATGTAAATATTTTATATTTTTATAAATATGTACAAATAGTTTTCACTTGATGATAAGCTATTTTTTTTATGTTGAAAGAAAGGTTATCTTGATTACATTTCCCAAATTTCATTCCTCAAAAGTAAAGAGTAACACAATTGTGGGGTAGAAAATACGTCCTGTGATTTAAATTTAAAAGAAGTATAAATAAACATCATACATGCTTATGATGAACATTCCTACTTTTTAAATTGAAACTGAAAATATTTCCTACACAAGAATATCTGATACTTATATTACACTTCATATTTTTGAAGTGAAACTCATAAAATAATTTAGTTCATATTTTTATATTGGATCAACATATGATTAAAAGCATAGGATTTTGACTTGTTACTTGTTAATTGACACAGGCTGGAATTTGCAGTTCAAATGTGAATGAAATAAACAACGCAATCATGAGAAACACTCTGATTTACTAAACAAAAGTGCATTTTTTTTGTCATGATACTGTTTCCTTCTGAACTTCATCAAGATGGAAATAAAACATACATCACTAATTTAGTTATTAAATTAAAAAAGTTCCTGGCTTTCATTTATTCTTTCATAAAGAATTTCTTACGTGGAGAAATATACTCATATAGGTTTTTAATCATAGTATTGCATTTTTAAATTAAAATGATAACATTCATTTTATCAAGAGTTACATGGGCATTATACATGAGAATGTTTTTAACCTGAAATAAATGCATCTACACTAATTATAATACCTATGCAATTAATCCATTTTAATGGTTAAGAAAGCTCAATAGAATGCATGAATCACTTTTATCCAATATTTTGAATTTGATTAATTTGACCTTTCACACGATTACTATAGTTGTTTCCATGTTAAGTTAGGGTACACAAAAATCCAAGATGACAAACTTTCAGAATTCAGACTGACATATCTGGCCAAAATATATGAATATCTCTGTGTGTGTTTTACTATCTTATTTTATTATCCAACTAAAAGTGTTTGCTTAATACCTAATAAATCTACAACCATATTACAATGCCTTAGAAATGTTTAGATATTGACTAAACCATGATTGGACATATAATCACTACCATAAGCAACAAATAGTTGTGAAGTGGGTGTTATTTTAGACACACTTAAATTCCTCACTCTTTAATTTAACTTCCCAAGTTTAAATCTTTCCAAATATCTAATAGCAAGAATATGCCCATTTGATATAATGAATATTCATATAGGCTTAAAGAATTATGGTGTCTCTGAAACGCTATCTAGAAAAATGTTATTCACTTTAGATAAACAAGCATTTTAAAAAGTACGAGGGAACTGTTTTTCTTAAATATTACTGTAATTTCTTGCAACTTTCAGAAACAAATGGACAACTCTACCTTGGCCGTATATATATTTTTTTCCCATGACCTTCAGAGACCTCTTTGATCATTAGCATAACATTTTCTCACCTCTTAGGTCTCTTTTTATGCTTGAATAGTTTCATTTACATTTGGCTTACTCACTCAGCTTAACTGCAGAGCTTTGTGGAAAGAAACAAATTGTGTGTGGACAGCAAATTAGGCAATAGCTTTAGATTTGTGTGGCCCTTATGTATATATATATTTGTATTTTCAAACTTCTTGTGGGACTTGGCTTTTTCCCCATATGCATTGCTTATGGTAGCCTGCTTTTCTTCTTGTACTTTTATTGCTTTTTTTTTTAAAGTTGGAATATAGTTTATAATCATTTTTATCCTAGTGTCTTTCTTTTTTAAATCTTTCATTCCATCTGAACAATATTTACTTTCAGATAGACTCTCAATAGAATTATCTATTAGCATCCCAGAATGACCCTTAGATCAGTTTGTCAAATCTCTAGAACATAGTATAACTGAATATTAATTATGCACAGGGAAGACCAAGCAGTTTGTCTCCTTGAGTCTGTAAACACTTGAGGGTACTATGAAAAGTTAGAGTACTTTTGTTTGAATTACTTCAAATAACTTCAGACTGCCTCTTGCCATTCATTTTATGTTTTGTTCTTCACAGAGTTTTAATTACATAGATCAAAGTTGGTTCTCATATAATAAACTAGGGAAAAGTAAAGAAGTCAGCATAAATCTTTACAGAAACAAGGGCAAAATTATTCAGATTAGAAGAGGAAAAACATCAAGATATGTAGTTTAGATCTTTAAAAAAAGTAACGCAATTGAAACTGAGATATTAAAATATTATTATAAAAAAGTCTAATGAAAGTTTATCAAAAAAGATTCTGAATCACAGAAGGGTCCTTAGTATAATAGAGAAGCCAGTGAGAAAAAAATAATTATAACTATAATTCCATAGTTTAGAGAGGAGCTAAAGAAATATTTCTTTCATGTAACCAAGACTGAGCCACTGTTTAAGCTGGTGTGGGTGATGGCTTAGAGAAAACTCATTAGGCTGTTTCATTTTTTCCGTGTCCCTGCCTCAGTTGGATATACAACTTAATTATAAATATGATGATTTATGAAATCAATAGATACTTATTAAAAGTAATTTGAGTCTTTTAAAATGTAATTTGTATAATCAATTGGATGCATGGTGATTAATATAGAGAGAGTATTTAATAGATTTAGTCTACCTATGCAAACCCCAAGTATTTCATGTGCTAAGAATAAGGGAAATATACAATTAATAAGAAGGATATAAACATTTTGCCTACTACAATAGTTCTCTTGAACCCAATTCTCTGTTTCTTCCTTTTGCAAAGTTGTTGCTAGCCTCTAGTGAACTGAATTTGGAAGAGCAAATATGTTTATAAGTATTTGTGGGGGTAATTTCACAGTGGTCTTGAATATTGCAAAGAAAAAGTTAACCTAAAACATTTCAAAAATAATAACGTTTTGAATTCTGGCATAACACGGCATTCAAATCTTGTACTATTTCTGCCTCTGACTGAGAGGTTGCCTTAGAATTTATGGCGTATGATCTTTTCAAATAAATTCCATTGTCATTAGAAAATCTATTTTACATATTTCCTTTTGAAAATTTCAGTTGTCATAAGTAAAATGTACAGGGCTAATGTATAAATAATAAAATCAGAGACATGAAAAACCCAAGCCTTCCTATTTATCTAATGATAGAAAATATAAATCGAACATTAAACTATCCCTGGAACTAACACAGGATAAACTTAGTAAATATGTGTTGAATGAATAAAATAATTCCGTCCCTGCCACCACCACTCTTTAACACTGCTCAGTAAATTTTAGTCATATAAGATGACAAGATGGAAGAAGATAAAAGGAAAATACAGGCAGATGATATGCATATCCAGGAAAAGAGGAGAAAAATACCGCTGATGATGGCATGATTTATGAAGAAAACCAAGGGACTCACACTCAACAATTAATATATTACCTGCACTATTCACTGACAAGAGCACAGTTACATTTATCTGATGTGTCTGATTTTTCTGATCTTTTGATTCATTTCAAGTTTTCTCCCTTGTTACTTGATCTTCAAGTAAAGTGTGCTCAAGTACCTCTATTAAATATTGCATGTGTAGAATCACTGCATTTGGCCCATAAAGTCTATACTGTTTTCTGCTTTTATCTGTTTTTGTGGAAAGACTTCTAAAATCATTGCTACTAAATTTTGGTGAGGATTATTTTGGTAGTGGTTGATTATTCTACTTTACTGAACAAGGGTGCTAAAAATTATAGGAAGTCACTCCTATATAAAATAGCAGCAGTATGAATAGACTGAATGCAGAAAACTACTCCACTTAGCAGACTGCAATGTTAATGATAACTTCACACTCTGCTTCAAATTATTTGTGTCAATATAGCATACTCAGGGTTATCTATTTGTCATTTTTATATTTTCTTTCCATCTTATTTATGATTTTAAAGTAAAATGAAACAATAGAGAGATGTAGCATGGCAGTGCATTGAAAGAAAATTATTATAAGGATATCCATTCTTCTTGAGTTTATGTGTTTAATCTAACATAACTTCCTTGAAATTACAAGTGGATCTTTCTAAAACTCTAACACATAATTTCCAAATCCACCTAGAACAATAAACAAGTAGCAATTATAAAGCAATTTAAACAGAATAATAATGAGAGGATTGGCACAATAAGCTTTAACAAATAATTATAAAGCTATCATACTTAAAATGTGCTATAGGTACAGGAGGATAGATCAATGGAAGCAAACAGAAATCCTAAAAATCAGTTAGTAATAATATGCAACTAAGAAAATATGGTTATTAGCTATGACATATTTTAGAAGGAAATTTGTAAGAGAAAATGATGAATTATATTTTCTAATAGGCCTTACGTACTTCCTTTGACAAATAGAGAAGGAAGATTGACTGTCTAGAAACTGTCATTTGTGAGATGAGTGAAACTCTGAAAGTGAATGAATATGCATGAAGGGGTGAAAAACAGAATGATAGGATTTAGAAGAGAAAGATTTTATCAGCTGCCTTGAGGGGAAGCATTTATAGAATGAGAACTGAATAAATAAGATATTTAATGAAACTCTTTAGAAACATCTCTTTAAGGAGATTTAGAGTAAAGCTCTAAATTACTCATCAAAGTTTCTGGTTTTGATTGCTGTTTCTTTGCAAACTACATAGAAACTGAGTCATGAAGAACCCAAGATTTATTTAAATTGCATATATTTACAATTTTATTATTTTTAAAAATGTGATATTTCAAACAATTGAAGACAGTAAGTATTCCCCAGATGGCTCAGAATATTGAGAAAGTTTTCAGAAAAATAATAATTCAGGTGGTAGAAGACATCATATAAAATTTGAAGAAAAAAATGAATTAAAATTTCTACCTCACAACATCAACAAAAAAAAGTTCCAGAGGAATTGGAGAGATATAGTCATTCTCAAATTGGATTGAAAACGGCACTGCTAACTTATGTTCTATCTGTGAGCACAGGAAGATGTTAGAACAGCACCCATTCTTTTATCTAGTGAGTAAACTTCTATAAATATATCCTAAAGAAGTAGATATATGCACTCAAATTTATGTACGTACCATCTTCATCAGTGTGGTGTTTATTATAGTTAAAAACTTGGCAACCGCTTGAATATTCTATAGTACGGAAATTTTAATTTGCTATATGCATACGGCTTCATAGTTTGAATGTCCATGAAGCCAGCCCTGGATGGAGTCTCTGTCAATCCCTAACCATTACCCTTCTAACCACAGAATGAAAAATCCTACTTAGGAGGTCACACTTGGAATACAGGTTATACTCTCTCTCCTACCAACTTCCTCTTACCTTTAAGGACAGCTGATGTTTTTCTAACAATATCCAGTTTACCCACATGATTTACTTTTTCCAGTTCTTTGAAATCTCTGTGACATTAAACCTTGTAGTTTCAACTAACTGGTGCTTGGTGACCTCTGTGTATCTGAAAGCTCCATTGCAGTCATTCTATCTCAAAAAAAATTGCCTGTACTCAGTGATAAATTAATTGTTGTACTATATGAAATAAGAAAATACTGGAAACTTTAATTTTTCTCCCATTTCTACAATGTTTGTTGATATTTTATAACTCTTACAACTATGTTAAACCTACAAACACGAATTTAAGCAGTATGTGCTTTCTACCTCTGAGTAACCTAGCAGATGGAATGTGGCTTCTCTCCCCTGGGATCTGAATAGAAGCATACCTTTAAGGACATCTCATTAGTTAACATTTCCCCCACTGAAGACCTCTTCATTTCTAATAAACAGCGTCATTACTAGATCTGAGTAAGGTGCCTTGCTCTAAGTCTTGTACATAAAAGTTTTGGTATTTCATACACACAAGAACACATGATTTGATCTGACTTGATTTGGATTTTTTTTATTGTGAAGAATGACATATATATATATACACACACACACACAAAAGCATTAAATTTCAAAGCACACCAAAACAATTAGTTATAGAGATTTCAGAGTTTGGTACAGGCTACAGTTCCACTATTTATTTTTCCTTGGCTGTTTCAAGACATTGGAGACTGAAAGAAATATCAAGGCATCATACTCATTTGTTAAATTCTATCTTCTCTTTTATAACTCCACCTTCTCCTTTGATTTTTAAAAATTATTTATTTTTTATTGATATATATTATTTATTCACATACCATGTAATCATCCAAAGCGTACAATCAGTGGTTCAAAATATCATCATATAGTTCTCCATCTATCATCACAATCATTTTTTTCTTTTTGTGAAAAATAATGTATATACAAAAAAGCAATAAATTTCAAAGCACATCACAACAATTAGTTGTAGAACAGATTTCAGATTTTGGTATGAGTTACAATGCCACAATATTAGGTTTTTACTTCTAGCTACTCTAAGATATTGGAAACTGAAAGAAATATCAATGTAATGATTCAGCAATCATACTAATTTGTTAAACCCTAACTTCTCTGTATAACTTCACCATCACCTTTGATCTTTCTCCCACTCTTTAGGGGTATTTGGGCTATACCCCTTCTAACTTGTTCATGTTGGAAAGGGCTGTCAATAATATGGGACGGAGGGATGGAACTAGTTATTGTTCTGGAGAGTCTCTGGCACCTCTGCATTTCAGGACCTATCTTGTCTGGGGACCCATCTGGAGGTTGTAGGTTTCTGAAAAGTTACCCTAGTGCATGGAACCTTTGTGGAATCTCATATATTGCCCTGAGTGTTCTTTAGCATTGGCAGGAATACTCTTGGTTGGGGTTTGGCAAGCTATGATAGGCAGTAATGTCTAACTGAAGTGTGCATAAGAGTGACTACAGAGTAACCTCTCAACTCTATTTGAACTCTCTCGGCCACTGATACCTTATTTGTTCACTTCTTTTCCCCTTTTTGGTCAAGATGGCATTGTTGATCCCACGGTACAGGGCCAGACTCATCCCTGGGAGTCATTTCCCATGCCGACAGGGTGACTTTCCCCCCTGGATGGCATGGCCCATGTAGTGGGAAAGCAATGGTTTCACCTGTAGAGTTGGGCTTAGAGAGAGAGAGAGGTCACATCTGAGCAACAAAAGAGGTCCTCTGGAAGTAACTCCTAGGCATACCTATAGGTAGGCTAAGTTTCTCCATTACATACATAAGCTTCATGGAGTAAACCTCAAGATCAAGCACTTGGCGTACTGATTTGAGTGTCCCAAATGTCTGACATAGTATCTGGGGTTTCCCTGGTGCTAAAATTTAACAGTTTCATAATATTTCTCCCGTCCCTCAAGGGTCTTTGCCAATACTTGTTTATTGTCTGTGTAATATACTCTGGTATGTATCTAGGCATTGCATTAAGCTGTATAGGATTAAAGGCTCTCATTTTTATCCTGGGCTCCCTGTGTTTGGATTGTTTAAATGATATGTCCAGACAGGTTGAGTCAGATTATAAACACATTATTTTAAAACAAAGGATTTCTGCTTTCAGCTATGGTATATAAAGAACTTGGAAGTCATCACTCCCATCCTTAAAACAAGAAAATGTTGAACAAATTGAAAATCAATGAATTTTCTTGTATCCTTCACAGAATTGGGGTCACAAGTAAAACTAGCATTTCACTTTCTGGGGAAAAATAAACATCTCCAGAGAGACAAAGTCAAGATCATTTAACCTGGAACAGATATTGCTAAAGCCATACATTTATAGGAAGCATTTAATGATAATTTTCACAAATTATTGGAGGCTGAATATGAATGACTATGAGAGCTAGAAATTCCAGGGGGCTTCAGTCTTAGGGGTGGCCTCCTAAGTCTTGTGGATTTTCTCTACCAAGACCGATACAAAATTCCCATATAAAGAGCCAAGAAATAGTCACATTTCTGGCAGTGGGAGGGAAAAGTAATCACTTTGAAAGACACCCAGTGTGTTCTCCAGGACAAAGACCTACCCTGCAGGAGGAGGCAGATTAGCTGAGCCTTACCTGACATGGGAGAAGACATGGGCCCAAGCCCAGCCCCTCTAGCCTTCCTGGCTCACTGAAGGTGGGGTGAGGGAGACCAGGAACACTTGTGAAGGTAAAATCCTAGAGACTGCAGGCCATTGAAACACTGGGATTAAACCTAAGATTATAGAAGAATTCCTCTCCCCCACACCTTTTCACCATATCACGCAACTTCATTAAAATAATAGCGGATTACAGCCAAAAGAGCCCCAAGACGTAGACTCGATTAACTATACTAGAACACTCTTATTTACCTTTCTAGAATACTCTATCCAGGAAGAACACAACCTTTTCAAGAAAACATGGAACATTCACCAAGTAGACCATATTCTGAGTTCTAAGATACTTCTTAACAAACTGAAAACAATAGAAATCATTCAACGTGGGTCTCAAACAACCATAGAATTTAACTAGAAATCAAGAAAAGAAAGATAGCTAGAAAACCTCAAAATATTTTGATGTTAATTAACACACTTCTAAACAATACATGGGTCAAAGAAGAAGTCTCAAGAGAAGGTAGAACCATATTTTGAAGTAACAGAAAATTAAAACATAACATCAAAATAGGTAAAGTGAGGCATTGTTCAGAGGAAAATGTATAACATTAAATACATATGTTGTAAAAGAAGAAGGGGCAAAAGTTAGCATTTAAGCCTAAAGCAAGCAGAAGAAAGGAATTAATAAAAACAATGGCACAAATCAATGAGCTTGAAAACAGGAGAGGGAAACAACAGAGAAAATGAACAAGACTAGAGTATGTTCTTTGAAAAGATCAATAAAATTGATAGGCCTCTAACCACGCCATCTAAGAAAGAAAGAACAGTCAAATTAGTAATGTCAGAAATGAAAGAGGTATCATGACTACTGATCACAAGAACCCTGAAGACATAATGAAGGAATACTATTAACAACTCTATGCCTACAGTTTGATAACCTAGATGAAATGGACAATTTTCTGGAAAGAGACTACTAAAACTCACACAGGGAAATATAGATAGTTTCTAGAGGCCTAATTTTGATTAAAGAGATTGAATCAATATTTAAGAATCTTCCAAAAATGAATGCACTGGGTTTAGATGTTTTCTCTGCTGAATCTATCAAACATTTAAGGGAGAAATGAAACAAATTATCTGCAATCTTTTCCATAAAATAAGATAAAGGGAAATACTTCCTAATTCATTCTGAGACCTGAATTACCCTAATACTACAAAACAAAAAACAACAGATAAAGACACTAAAAGAAAGGAAAACTACAGACCAGTATTTGTTATGAACGTAAATGTAAAAACTCACTGCAGAATTAACAAATCAAATCCAGCAATGTATAAAAAGAACTTATGCTACTACCTAGTGGGATATTAGTTATGCAGGCCTGGTTCAACAATCGAAATCAATTAATTTAATCCATCACATCACCTTACAAAAAAAAAAGTGTAAGTTCATATCAGTTGGTGCAGAAAATGCATTTGATAAAATCCAATATCCCATCATAAGTACTTTCAACAAAGTAGGAACAGAAGGAAATATCCTCAAGTCGATTAAAAAAAAAATATATATATAATGAAACCTACAACATTCTATTTTTTGGTGAAAAAATAGATGCTTTCACCCTTAGACTGGGAACAAAGTAAATTCTCAGCACTGCTATTCAATATGATGTTGAAAATTCTATCTAGTGCAATAAGACAAGCAAATGAAGAAAAGAATGTAGATTTGGAAGGAGGACATAAAACTGTGTTTGTTTGCAGATGGCATGATTGTCTACATAGAAAATCCTAAATAACTAATGATAAAATTCCTGGAATTAATAAATGAGTATAGCAGGGTCATAGGATATGAGGTTAATATACAAAAGCTAATTGCTTTCTTGTATACAGGCACTGAAAAATGCAATTTAAAATGAAAAAAAAAATACAGTACCATCTACACTAGCTCCAAAGAGCATGAAATATTTAGGAATTAATCTGACAAAATATGTACAGGATTCTTATGCTAAAAAAAGCTCTTATTGGTGAAATCAAAGAATATCTAAATAAATAATCCAGAGATATTCCATGCATGTGTAAGGTTTGGGAAGTGCAATATCATTAGCATGTCAATTCTTCTCAACATGATCTATATATTATATGCATTCTTAATAAAATATTAATTAGCTATTTTGTGGATATCACCAAATTTCTAAATTTGAAGTAATAGAAATTTCAAATTTCAAGTTTCTAAATTTATGATTCTAACATTTATATGGAATGCCCAAAGGCCCAGAAAGCCAATTCAATACTGAAGTAGCACAACAAAGAGGAATGATATTATTCAACTTCAGAGTTATTGCTACTCTACCCTAATCAAGATTATGTGGTATTGGTGAAAAATAGATAAATAGATGAAAGGAATATCATAAAGAGCCCCAAAATAGACCTAGTAAATAGGTCAAAAGATTTTTGACAAATAAGCAAAGGCAGTTCAATGAAATAAGGGTAGGCTTTTCAACAAATGGTGCTGGAAAAATTGATTTACATGTGCAAAAAAATGAATTTAGATACACCTCTTACATATTTCACAAAGCTTAATTCAAAGTGGATCATAGGCTGAAGGCTATACTATGGAAAGCAATCCTATGAAACTCCTAACCGAAAACCATAGCAGAGAATGTGTCATTGTGTTTGACAAAGAGTGTTACATAAAAAGACTTGAGACATGGACGAAATTATTCATAAGTTAGACGTTATTAAAATTAAAAATTCCACTCTATTAAAGACCTTGGTAGGAGATTTAAAAGATAAGCCAGACTGGGAGAAAACATTTGCAGAATATATATATATATATATATATATGTGATAAAGGATTTATAACCAACATAGACAAAGAACTCTGTAAACTCAACAAAGAGAAAACAAACAACCACAAATTTAAAAAAAGAAAAATGGGCAAAAGAGCCTAATAGACACATTACAAATATATACACATTGGAAATAAGCATATGAAAGATATTCAGCATCAATTGTCATTAGGGAATTGCAAATTAAAACAAAAATGGCATGGGTAGTGCAATGGTGGCTCAGTGGCAGAATTCTCACCTGCCAGGATGGAGACCCGGATTTGATTCCCAGAACCTGCCCATGCCAAAAAATAAAACAAAACCAAGCAAAATGGGGTGTTAGAATTGCTAAAAAAAATAAATAAATAAAAATAACAGATGTTTGGTAGGGTGTAGACCAACAGGAATTCCCATTATTGCTGGTGATAAAATGGTACAGGGACTTTGGAAGAGCTTACCAGTTTCTTAGAAAGCTAAACCCAGGCTTGCCAAGATCCAACAATTACATTTCTTGGCATTTACCAATTGATTTGAAAACATGTTCATACAAAAAGCTGTGCATGTATATTTATAGAAACTTTATACTTACTTGTAAAAAACTGGAAACTAAGATGTTCTATAATAGGTGAATGGATGAACAAACTCTAGTACATCTGTATAATGGAATATTATTTAGCAATCAAAAAGTACTATCAAGCCACAAAATAGCTGATTAAGTTGAAAAAGCCAGTGTGAAAATACTACATGACATATTATTACTGTGGATTATATGACACTCTGAGAAGGGGAAAACTGTGGTAATAGTAAATCAGTGGTTACCAAGAGTTCAGCAATGAGAAGGTGTTCTAGGTGAAGCCCAGGGGATTTTTAGGACAGTGATACTATTCACTATGATAGTGTAATGGTGGCAACACAACAATATATAGTTCTTAAAGTCCATAGAACTTTACAACACAAAGAGTGAAACTTAATATTTGTTCCCTCCACCCCCCACCAAAAAAAAATAGGTAGTTTCAGGATTCCAGGAAAAAAGTCTGACTTGATAAGAAAATCTAACTGTATTATAAATACATTATCTAAACTTAGTGGGATGTGGGGAGGAAAGATGCTGAGCAAAGTTTCTTTGCAAATGAATGGTGTCATAAAGAAAAAAGAAAAACTGCACATAAGAACTATACTGTAGTTGATAAAATTGTTTCCCAGGGGAATAAAGTTTGTCATGTCCTATTTACTTATAATAACAATGAACAATTAAATAAACACATTGCAGATAGTGGGAGGCAGTTTTTTCACTGTTGCAGTGGTAGTTTACAGATAAGCAAAGAAAGAGGGAAGAGGTTAGAATGGTCCATGTGGTGATGGAATAGAATTGAAGACATTATTAAGTACCCATGTTTAGCTTAATATAGATGCAGATAGTTGCATAAAGAAATATTCATTGACATTTTAATATACCCAGATTAGTATACAAGCATACATATCTTTGCTGTCAGCTGAGAGAGCCTGAAGTGCATCAAACCTCTGTAGCAATGAGCACACCTAAAACCTAGGTCTTGGTTTCCCGATATCTATGAGTCTATACTGATATAAATGAATGACCAATAAAGTGAATGGGGGGAAGAGACAAATCATCCATTCAGGAGAAATATGTAGATACTTCCTTCTGAAGAAGACATACAATTTCTCACTCCTTATCTAGGAACTGTGCACCATCACTTCCTTCCAAATATTACAGTATGACAAGGGTGAAACAGAATAACCTTACCATGTATAAACCTTACAAACACTACCTCAGCCAAATAATTAAGGTCAACATCAATAGTAATAAATCATATTGTTAGGATGTACCTTGATATAAGGTGATGAAATGGCACTTCCGTGATTGTCTTCACTAAAAACAGTAAATGCAGTCTAATTATGAGAAAAAGATCAGGCAGGTTTTACCACCGTCAGTAAAAGCACCTCCTACAAAATACCTGAAATGTGCTCCTCAAAACTGTCAACTCTGAGTTGACATCAAAAACAAGGAAAGTCTGAGAAACTCACAGACAGGAGACAGTTAAGGAGATATGACAAACAAAATACTGTGGAAACCTGGATGGTAACCTAAAAACAGAAAATGGACTTAAGGAAAAAATACAGGAAATCTGAATAAACCATGGACCTTGTTAATAATAATGTATCAATGTTGGTTCATTGACTTTAGTGAATGTACCAAAATAAGATGGTAATAATAGGAGAAAATGAGTGTGGGATATTTGAGGACTCCATGTTATCTTCTCAGTTTTCCTGTATCTAAAACTATTAGAAAAAATAAAGTTTAATTTTGTTAATGAAATTTTAATTGTTAATTTCATGTGTCAACTTGGCTGGATTATCATGTCCAGTTGTTTGGTCAAGCAAGTACTGATCTGAATGTTACTGTGAGGATATTTCACAGCTGGATTTACATCTTGAGCCAGTTCATTGCACCTATGGCCACAGTCAACAAAGGTGATTGTTTTCAGCAATGAGCAGAGTATCCTCATTCCATCAGTTGAAGACCTAAAAGGGAGAAATAAGAATTTCAACAGTCAGAAAGTAAGTAGCTTCTTCTGGGGAATTCATTGTCACTTTCGTCAGAGCTTCTAACTTATGCCCTACCCTGTGGAAATTGAACTTGCTAATCCCCTTCTTCACATGAACTAATTCTTATAATAAATCTCTTAATATTCACATATTAGCACATATTTATAACTCTGCTTCTCTGGAGAACCCTGACTAATACGGATTTCAGAATCACAGTGGTTCTTAAGAAACAGAATGAAAAGGGTGAGATTTCTGAGTTTGGTCTAGGGTTTTTAAAATTTGGTTTCTAATCTAATCAGAGTTAAAAGCATTAATGACTCTGTTTCCAGTGAGTGATCAGGAGGATAAAGATAATCTATGGATACTCC
The DNA here is from genome assembly GCA_004026745.1 of Myrmecophaga tridactyla. Classification (NCBI taxonomy): domain Eukaryota; kingdom Metazoa; phylum Chordata; class Mammalia; order Pilosa; family Myrmecophagidae; genus Myrmecophaga; species Myrmecophaga tridactyla. The sequence goes on from PVIY010001516.1 coordinate 69,720, forward strand.
TACTCAATGCTTAAAAGAGGCATGGATCTGAGTGATGATATATTTGATACATTAGCAGATTTCTGTGAAGTTAAAAAGTGTAGCGACATTGTTCTTAAATACTCTGGATAAAGTTGTTAAAGAAAAGGATTTATCAGGGCTTCAAATTCCCAACTTAAGTACCATATGAATGATGTAAAAGTTTCTACATGTGCCCTGAGAGAAACTCTTATTATTTGTAGCCATAGAGTAAAGGTTTCTGAAAGCTAAACACTGAGTTTCATGTGTGTAGCTGAATTACAACACAAATTGAATTCCCAACCTTGTGATATGTCTCTTAGTAAAGTGAAGGCATTGATTAGGAAGGAATGGGATTCTGAAAATTGGTATGGGTCATATGGACTGATCCTGACAAAGCTGAAGTCATTGAGCTCCTAAATGTTTTTGAGTCTTTTTCTGCCAGATAAATCTGTGTGCTTTCCTAGAAATCATACGAAAGGAATCAGCTGTCACACCTACACATGAAGAAATTAATCCTGTTTCACCAGATGAAACTCTAAAGGAATCCTCTTGGGTGGTTTGACTTGAAAGACATCACTCATTTCTCTCAAGACGACCCCCCCACCACTCCTTTTTGATTCCTGTTGTATAAGTAAAATGAAGTACCAAGAAACCACAAAAATGAAGCTGAAAATGTGGTATATGAGGAGGTGGTCTACATTCCAAAAGAACTGTTTGCCTTTTCCAAATTATGCAGACAGAAATCAGGAAAATGTGTGGGGAAGTGTATATTAAGGGTGTGAGATAATGGTGGAAGGAATGTAATGTTGAATCAGGATGAATTTATTGATATGGGCCCACTAAGCCAAGATTCTGGATTCAATGTTTTAGCTCAAGGGTTTAGAAAGGTCTCCAGAGTTTATTCAATTGGTTGGATGAAACATGGACCAAAACATGACCTGCACTAAATGAAGTTGAAATGCCAGAAACTTCCCTGGTATAATACATATGAAGTGATCCAAGGCTTAGTGACAGTGGAATATCAGATTTATTACATAAAAACTACTCATCCACCCTGGGAATATCCAGAGGACACCCCGTTTACCATGACTGTGAATAATACATTTGTCAGAGAAGCTCTATCATCCCTGAAAAGCTGTGTGTTCACACTTCTCTGTAAATTTAGATATTACTGTGGCAACCACTGCTACTAAACTTGGATCCTTAAATACAATGGATGTGACCAGACTCCAGGTTGGCAGAAGCCAAGTGGTAACACTTAATCATCAAATACAAGGTGGGCATATCTTAACAGACCACAGAATCAAAGCAGTAATCATAATAGATTGACTCTATGGTTTTGAATAGTTGATCCTGGAGTACCTAGAAGTGAAATAGATAGCCAGTCTACTAAATTCTTACTTGAACTGTACAAGCAAAAGAGTTCTAGGTCAAGTCAACAAAGGTCTAATTTGACACACAAAAACATAGTCATGATGCCTCTAACAATTCCCAGACTTCAGAGAGTTTACAGACCTACAGCCCTTTCACTGAAGGGAAGGCTGGGTCTACTTGGGAAAGACCCTGCCACAATGCCAAAAAATTCATACTGTTAATCTTTTTACCAGCCTTTCCTAAAGACTCTTACAGCCATCTATGGCCTTTTGCCAGGGTGACTGTTCATTGTAGAAAAGGAAATAGATTAACGTAATTATTGGACACAGGCTCTAAATTGACATTACTACCAGAAGACCTAAAACACCACTGTACCTTTGTCAGAATAGAAGCTTATGAAAAGTGAAGTGATCAATGGAATTTCATCCCAGGTCTGCTTATAGTGGGTTCAGTGGGTCCTCAAACTCACTTTGGGGTTGTTTCCCCAAGTACAGAATGCATATGGGACATGCCTAACAATTGGCAGGATATCCACCCTGGTTCTCTGACCTGGTGATTGAGGGCTATTATGGTATGAAAAGCCAAATAGAAACCATTAGAACTGCCTCTACCAAGCAAAATAGTAAACCAAAAACAATACTGCATTCCTGGAGGGATTTTAGTGAATAGTGCCACCATCTGCAATTTGAAGGATGTAGGTATGGCGATTCCCAACACATCCTATTTGGATTTTGCAGAGAAAGGATGAATCTTGGAGAACAATCGATTTTTATAAAATTAATCAGATGGTGACTCCAATTATAGCTTCTATTCCAGATGTTATTTAATTTACTTGTGCACAGTGACACATCCAATGGGTACCTGGTTTGCAGTTATTAATCCTGATGCTTTTTAGAAAAGACCACCAGAAGCTGTTTACTTTAAGCCATCAAGGCCAGCAACACGCCTTCACAGTCTTGCTTCAGAAGTATACCAACTCTCCAGTTCCATGTAATTGTCTGGTCTGCAGGGACATTTGTCCTCTCTCCTTTCCACAAGACACTGGTCCATTCTATTGATGATATCATGAAGATTGAAACTGGTGAGCCAGAAGTAGCAAGGCATTTATGTCAGAGGGTAGGAGATAAGTCCAAAAATAATTCAGGGTCATTCCACCTCAGTGAAACTTGTAGGTGCCCAGTGGTGTGGGATTTGTTGAGTGTACCTTCTAAGGTAAAGAATAAACAGTTACATCCTGCTTGTCTAAAAAACTAAAAAGAGGCACAACGCAGAGTTGGCCTCCAGATTTTGGAGACAACATATTCATCATTTGAGTGTGCTACTCTGGTCCATTTATCAAGAAACCTGAAAAGCTATTAATTTTGAGTAGAGACCAGAAAAAAAAAAAATAGGCTCTGTTAAAGTCCAGGCTGCTTTTTTATCACTTAGGCCATATGGTTCAGTGGATTCAATTGTGCTTGAAAGTATTAGTAGCAAATAGAGATATAGTTTGGAGATTTTGGCAGGTACCTATAGAAAAATCACAGTACAGACCTTTTGAGCAATGCCCTGCCATCCTCTGTAAATAGCTGCTCTCCTTTTGAGAAGCAGCTTTTAGCTTGTTACTGGCCCTTATTGGAGCCTGAATTCTTAACCATAATATCTGAGCTGCCCATCATGACCTGGTTGCCATCTGACACTCAAAATCATAAATTTTGGTGTGCCCAACAGCACTCTATCATCCTTGTGGTTTGCTATGATCATATGATTGAGGAAGAGAAAATTCAGGCTGGTTTACAGTCAGTTCTGCATGGTATGCAGTATGCCATGCAAAAGTGAACAGTTGAAGCCCTACAACCCCTTTCTGGGGCATTACTGAAGGGCAGGATTTAAGAGAAATCTTTTCAATGAGTAGAACTTTTAGCAATACACCTGGTTATTCATTTTTCTTGGAAGTAGGAAAGACCAGAGGTGAGTTTGTATACAGACGTGTGGATTGTGGCCATTGGTTTGGCTGGCTGGCAAAGAACTTGGAAGGACTGTGATTGGAAACTTGGTGACAAGAAAGTCTGGGTGAGAGGTGTATGGATAGAACTTTATGAATGAGCAACAGACATGAAGATATTTGTACCCTATAACAATGTCAACCAGATAGTTGAGTGACTTTTAATAATTGAGTGTATAGGATGACCTGTTCTATTACACCAGTAATCCTCTTTCCCCAACCACTACTCTCATTGTCCAGTATGCTTATGAATAATGTGGGCTTAGTAGTAGAGATAAAGATTACATATGGGGCCAGAAACATGGACTTCATCTCATCAAAGCTGACCTGAGTAGCCAATCTGCCAGCAGCAGAGATCAACTATTAGTCCCTGATATAACACTATTCCCTGAGGTGATCAGCCTGGTACCTGGTGGCATGTTGATTATGTTGTACCACTTCCATCATGGAAGGGGCAGCATTTGATTCTTACTATAAGAGACACTTACTCTGGATAGGGATTTGCCTTTCCTGAATGTAATGCTTCTGTCAAAACTACATTCTATGGACTTACAGAATGCCTTATCCAACTGTATTCCCCACAGCATTGCTCCTGATCAAGAAATCCACTTCACAGCAAATGAAATGCAGCAATGGACCCATGCTCATGGAATTTCCTGGTCTTACCATGCTCTCCATCATCCTGAAGCAACTGGATTGATAGAATGATGGAATGGCCTCTTGAAGATTCAATTATGGCACCAACTGAGTTGATAACACCATTTAGGGCTGAAGCAATGTATATGCTCTAAATCAGCATCCATTCTATGGTACTATTTCTCCCATAATCAGGGTTCAGGTACAGGAGTCAAGGGACTGAAATGGAAGTTGCCACACTGAATACATTCTTGCCTCCTCTTCTGTGACCTTTTCCTATTCTAATCAAGAGTTCTTAGTTCCAAAGACAGGAATGCTTCCACAAGGAGACAGAGCAATGATTCCATTGAACTGGAGGTTGACTACCACTTTGTCACGGTGGGCTCCTCATTCCTCTGAATAACTGACTGAGGTGATTGAACCCAATCACCAAGGGTTATTTGAATTGTTACTGGATAATAGAGATAAGGAATAGTATGCCTGCAATACTGGAGATTTAGGGCATCTCTTAGTTCAAACATTCCCTTTATTTAATGTTAATGGAAAAAGAAAACAACATAATCCAGGAAAAAGTACTTCTGGCCAAGACCCTTCTGTAATGAAGTTTTAGGTAACCTACCAGACAAAGAACCATGACTGGCTGAGTTGCTTGCTGTACACAAATGAAATATGGAAAGGGTAGTAGAAGAATTTAGTTACAAATACCCACTATGAGCACTTCAATGGCTAGGTACGAAATAAAGACTGTTTTTATGAATATTTCTTCATTTTTATGAATGTTTGCATATATATATATACACACACACACATACATATATATATGTAGCATATATCTTTTCATTCCCTTTCTTAATCCCTTATCATATAGCTTTATATCATAGTATTTAAGTTACAGGATATCAAGGAGAAGAGTAAATATCACCACTTGCATCCTCTTTTGGAGAAAGGGTGTTTTTTTGGTTGTAGGCAGGATAGTTGTATTATGCTAGGTGAAACTGCCTGCAGGACAGTTGTATTATGTAATATTATTGTATTTATTTGGAGATTAACTATCGTTTAAAGTGATATGTATCAGCATCAAGTTGACAAAGGGTGGACTGTAATGGTTAAGTTCCTGTGTCAACTTGGCTAAGTTATAGAGTCCAGTTGCTTTGTCAAACAGAATTTGGCCTTATGGTTTCTTTTAAGGTATTTTATAGATGGATTTTGATATGTAGGCATTTGATTGCATCTATGGCTGACTGCATTTGCAATCTACAAAGGATGTTGCCCTCAGCAGTGAAGGGAGACTCTTTATCCAACCAGTTGGAAACTTAAAGCTAGAACTGAGGATTTCAAAAGTCAGAAAGAAGAATTTCTATTCATATTTCAGCCAGCTAGCTTTCCCTGGGGAATTCAACTTCACCTTGATTAGATTTTCCAACTTGTGGTCAGTCCGATGGAATTTGTACTTGCCAGTCCCCACAATGTGTGAGCAATTCCTTTTCTCTCTCTCCTTCTCTTGCTCCCTTTCCTTCTCCCTCTCCCTCCCTCTCTATATATCCTGTCAGTTCTGTTTCACTGGAGAACTCTGACTAATATAAAGGGGGTGGTCTGCAGCTGAAAATTGAAGATAAGAACAATTCAAATAAAAAAATTTCAGTTGGGTTGAAAAAGTACTTAGAGTGTTAGAACGTTCAAGAAACTTAATATTGGACATTGACTGGATTTGGTGAGAAAGAAGGAGAGTGGTGTAAAATGTTTTTTCAGACACTGAAAATTTGAATAGGCATATCATCTGACTTGCCCTGGTTATTTGTAAGCAGTCATTTTAGCACTTGAATTAAAAGTATGAGAGTTATGTCTCGTAACAGCAAATATGAAGAAAATATAAAAAATAAATAGATATATGATGATATAGAGATGGATACCTAGATGGATAGAGAGATAGATAAATGATAGGTAGGTAGGTAGATAGATAGATAGACAGATAGAAAAGATGGAACTCACTGATGACAACATTGTATGGAAAAATAATAATTAAAAGTGAATACTATGTGTTTGCCTTACGCCATAGAGTGTATTCAATGAACAAAAATTTCATATTATCAGAGAAGTAGAAAATAAGTTTAGGGCCAAATTTTGAACATAGCTGAGAGTATTTCCCCTTCCACATACCATTTTACTTACCACCCAGCCACTGAAGTACATCTTATGGCTGCTACTAACTTGTGGCTTTTTTGTACATGCCCATTTTTCTCTTCTTATAAGGACTTAAGCCATATTGTATTAAGGTCCACCCTCATTCACTTTGACTTAACTAGTAATATCACCTTCAAGAGTCCTATTTATATATGCTTCACAGGGGTTAGAACTTGAACTTGTTTTACGGGAGACATAATTCAATTCCCAACAAGTATTAAAGAGACTCCATGTCAGAAAGACTGTAAATCGTATCTATGTAGTTTTGTAGTTTGTCACTGTGATACGCCTCTTAATTATAACAATGATGCCTTGGCATGCATTATTGTTAGTTGTGTACATGCCCTATGCCCCAAGTAAATTGTAATTTCTTCACAACAGGGATTGCTTTATATATAATAGGTGACCTAGAAATGTTTCTTCTCTTGAGTCATTCTTATTACACAAACCATAAAAGTAATAGATGGATTGCCAATTTTGATAACTGCCAAGTAATTGATAATATTTAGAATAGTTCTCACTTGTTCAAATTGATTATGATGTGTTGTCCAGATCATGTCCTTCCTGGATAAAATTTGCCTTTTCATTACGTCCTGCTAGCTGACAGTCTTCGCTCCTCATACTTTCATCTCAAATGTTTATGAAATGGGAATCTTTTTGAAACATCAGTGATGCTTGGTCTTGTGATGCTTTAGTCAGGGCTCTTCAGAGAAACAGAACCAAAAGTGTACATAAATTTGTATTTATAGATTTATTGTAAGGTATTGACTTAGGCAACTGAAGAGGCTGGCAAATCCAAACACCATTGGGCAGGCCACAGCTGGAAATTCTAATAAAGGTGATGCTGAAGTGTTTAGTCCAAATTCCCCAGTGGAAGCTGGCTGGATGAAAATTCCTGCAAGGGCCAATGCTGAAGTTCATCTTCTCACCTGCAAAATCCTCAGTCCTGGTTTTTCAGATCTCTAACTGATTGTGAGAGAAAACTCTCTACATTGCTGAGGGCAATCTCCTTTGTTGATCCTAAATGCAATTTGATGATTAAGTTCACGGTCCTGTTTCCCTAGAGAACCATGACTAATAAAGCAATCAACTGAATATAGATGTGAATCCCATCCAGGAGCTCCTCACAGTAACAAGCAGGACAGTGCTTGACCAAATAACTGGACACCATAACCTAGCCAGCTTGACACATAAAATTAACTATCACATGTGGTTTTTATTCATTAAAAATCAGTGCTTTCGAAACTGAGATGTATTTATGCTCTTGGACAGGACTAGCAAATCTTTGGAAAATTTAGGACTACTCATTTCACTTGATATTTCTAAGAGCTCCATGTTGCATATGGGTGTTTTTGATTCATTTACATCACCATATTAATTTTTTATAACTCCACTTTTTGCTTTTGCATAAGTATGAAATGTGCCTTTCAATCCATATTGTTTATCTTCTACTTCTACGGAAGCAATTGTCAGGTTGAAGAAAGATAGATAAGTTAGACAATTATTTTTCAAAGAAAAAAGTGACAGTTTTTGTTCTGGAATGCCATTTGCATTTATGAGATATTTTCTGATGTGCCTATCAGAGCACAGTAGCAATACAGAGCTCAATATCTTGGAATGTGCCTGCATCCCCAATTTTTAATGACCTTTAGACATGGCCTTTATGTGATTTAAATGAATGTTCTCAACCTCTCCATCATTGTACAGGCTGGCATTTATAAAAACAGGGAAGCAGAGCAAAATTAAAGTGAAATTTGAGCATTTTGCAGTGAATTTAGGAAGAGAATACAACATCAATAAGGAAACTCCGATTGCTATCAGTTAAGCTCTAAGTATTGAATAGAAAACATGAAAATCTAACAAAACACAATTGCCTGGTTCATGCAAATCACTTACCATCGAATTCCATAGATATTTAACCTAAACTTTAAGTGTGAAAGATTTATGTTACTGCTTTTTACTTGATTAATGTCATCATTTTCCAACATTTTTTTCAATGAGAGTTATGCCAGGTAGAAAAAATTTATATCCTGAAAACTGCATTTTCTTTTTTTCATCTTGATTTTTTTTTTAACTTCTAAGTTGGTCCACTTATTTTTTGGTACCTGTTCCTGGGAATAAATTCTGCTATCAATTCTCTGCTTTCAATCAGCTATATGCTTAAAAGAGATATACGGTATACTTTGTATGCTCATTGTTCTAGTTTGCTAGCTGCCGGAGTGCAATATACCAGAAACGGAATGGCTTTTAAAGAGGGAAATTTAATAAGTTGCTAGTTTACAGTTCTAAGGCCAAGAAAATGCCCCAATTATAATAAGTCTATAGAAATGTCCAATCAAAGGCATCCAGGGAATGATACCTTGGTTCAAGAAGGCTGATGAAGTTCAGGGTTTCTCTCTCAAGTGAGAAGGCGCATGGCAAACACAGTCAGGGTTCGTGCACATGGCGAACACGGCGTCATCTGCTAGCTTCTTCTCCTGGCTTCCTGTTTCATGAAGCTCCCCAGGAGATATTTTCCTTCTTCATCTCCAAGGGTCACTGGCTGGTGGACTCTGCTTCTTGTGGCTATGTTGTTCTGCTCTGCTCTCTCTGAATCTCTCATTCTCCAAAATATTTCCCCTTTTATAGGACTCCAGAAACTCATCAAGACCCACCCAAATGGGTGGAGACATGTCATCACCTAATCCGGCTTAACAACCACTCTGGATTAAATCACATCTCCAGGGAGATGATCTGATTACATTTTCAAACATACAGTATTGAATAGGGATTATTCTGTCTTTATGAAATGAGATTTAGATTAAAACATGGCTTTTCTAGGGGACATACATCCTTCCAAACCAGCACACTCATGATCTAGATACTGGTTCCTTAGGTGCTGCTTGTCCTCTGCTATTCTTAGTTTAAGTGGGTTCAATATCTACAGAAGATTATACAGCTTGAAGTATAACTTGCACTGATGGTAGAATATGATTTCCATGGGCTTATTTCCTGCTTCCGTGCAGAATCATATTAATTCACTTTTTCAAGGATAAAATTCACATATGATTATTTCAAATATATGTTTGTGTATTTGTTTTTTACTATGTAAAATATTTGAAAAATTTATCCTGGATTCAATTATAAAGTGTAGTAGAATGAGCTCCAGATATATTTAGAAAATCTGGGTCATGTCCAAGGCTACACTAAATTTGTTGCTAAGGACTTACTATCTTTCCAGTGATCGGTGACTACATATCACCTACTAATCACCACGCAGTCATCTTGCAAGTGCATTCTATTGTTTAAAAGAATGTTTGACATAATCAAAATACACAAAACCTCTGCATATTGAATAAGTAAGGTTATCTCTGCCAGGAAATATAAAATTGCATAAATATTGTTAATGTCTCTAACCTCTAAATTATATATCAACAACATATATCAGGATCTGCAAACATTCAATTTAATTAAAAATTGTTACATTTATCTACTATTATATGAATCAACTAATTATGTGAATTTAACTAACATTAACCTTTCCTTCATTATTACACATACAAGAGCAGAAGCAGGAAAACCAACATGGTTGAAAGTCAACGTGATACGCCTCTCAGCCATCCGGCTTTACCTATGTACAAATGGCTAAGTTGGGATATCATATGAAACTGATTCTTAATTGCATGAAGATTTTAATTTCACTCCGGACTTCAGTCTCCAAAACTTCAGAAAAATCATTAAAATCACTTATAATTGTTTTTCCTGCCAAAACTATCTTTATTTCTCTTTTTAATTTTCTTATAAACAAAGAGTAAAATTAACACAGTGTAAAAACATTTTATATGTTTCTTTTGTGAATGAATTAGCTACAAACAATTCACAATTTTCATACAACTATGGTTGCAAATGCATTGTTTCATACAGAAGAAATGTCCTGTGTTCTCAAGAAATATAATTTTTCATGCTGCATAACTGCTATATAAAATTATTTGAAAGTTTTTACATTATGACACCATTGTTTTCCTATTGTTTAAAAAGAATGAAGGTGGGTGGTGCAACGGTGGCTCAGTGGTAGAATTCTCACCTGTCATGCTGGAGACCTGGTACCTGTCCATGCAAAAAAATAAAAAAGAAAAAGAATGAAGGTTAAGCTTATAAGACATTGTGAGCAAAACAGCTGTTTGCTACAATTGTGTATGACTCTTCAAATGCCCATAAATTTAAAATTTTTTATTATTTTTAATTAACCATTTTTCACCAAATGACTGTTGCTCAATATTTAAAACTTTTTTTTTTTTTACTTGGATGATACTTGAATAATAAAAAAGGCATTACCTGGAAGGTTTAGTACAGAATATAGTGATGATGTCTGCCCTTTGATTAATAAACAGAACCAGGGTTTTCAGGGTTGTTAGATCTTGTTACAATTTGTGACTCTGCCCCTTCACTTATCAGCCAGTTGGCACATTTGCTCAATTACAACACCGTGTTTTTAATTGTTGCGTGTCGAATTGAATGATTGTTGTCAATTTCTAGCAGTCAGAAGCAATGCTTCATTGCTTCATGTGTATATTTGTTTGAAATCTTCTGCCAAATAAAAGCAGCTGCTTGGAAATCCTATTATCAGGAACCACCCATTATTGAACTAAGTAGCTCTGAGATTCAGTAAATAAGACTTCAAGTTTAGAGTATTAGCCCTGTTATAAGTAGGAGCATTTATTCATTCTTTCTCAGGTCGCTTTGAAATTGGCAATCAGCAAGCTTATGTATTGTACAAATTATTCTGAGAAGAGTGTGTTTGAGTGTCTTTGTGTTAAGTGTACTGTTTTTCTTGTTGCTCGTACTTAAGCTATAGAATGCAGCAAAGTTCTGGCACAAATCTGAGTGATAATTGTCCAGTGGATGGATAAGAAAGTGTTTATATCCCTTGGACTGCATAATGAGGAGGGCATGTGCTTTGTAATTCTTCAGTTTTGAATTGCAATACCAGCTCTACAATGACTAGATTTGTGTAATGTTCTCTGTGAGCTTCGATAGCCTTATCCATAAAGTTGGAATAAAATGAGATTCTATAGGGTTTCTTTTAGGATTAAAATAAGTCCATCCATTGAAAGGTTTGATCTTGACTGATACTATGAAAGACCTTAACTTGGCTCTTACTAACTTAAATACATTATTCTTTGGAATTAAGGATATCTATAGGGTTTGGAGAGCATTGAGCATAGTATTGAAGCTGTTTCATAATATTAGATATATTTAGAGCTGTTCAATGCAGATCAGATATCTCCAGGGAAGATGTGATGGTGTGCATGAAAGAGTGGAGCCCTGTGTTATCACAGGCCAAGGGACTGAGGTATTATCCCTTTTTATAGTCACTTTGAAGCCTGGTGTATAAAAGATCTTAAGTTAGGTTTCTGACTGGCATTTCGTATAGGCAATATATGCAAGATTGTAAGATCCAGCCCAATTTAAAGATAGACAACAAAAGCATGCAATTATCTGCATTTCACAAAGAAGATGCAAAATAGCTTAGACTATGAAGAGGATCAGAATCTGATAACCTACAGGAGTGTGTGCTTTAGTTTTCTATAGAAACACAGTTTTTTTCTCTACAGTAACCCTCCTTCTGATCAAAGATAAGTCCAAGAGATTATTCTTAATCATACAATTGAAGCAAGCAGGCTTTGCAGCAAGCAGTCCTTTCCCCATTCTTCTTCTTCTGGTTTGGCTGCCTCCTCTGTAGAAAACCCCCAACCCCCCTCCCTTAGCCTCCAGGAATAGGTGAAACTGCAAGTAGGCAAGATGGGACACATTCCTGGTATAGGGACCCTCCCTTAACGGCTCATCCGCTCCTGTAATCCAGCTTCACGCCCTTCTCAATTTAAACCAGCTAATCATTTACCTTGTCTTTAACATGTCATCCTGTCTATAGAAACTGATGTTAACCTTCTGTTGGGGCCCAGACTTTCAGAGGCTGCTAGGCTGAGCCCTATGGCCATAGACAATAAAAAAGCCTACTTCCTGAAACTTCGGAGCCTCGGCCCCCGTTATTCTGTCTCCATGTTACATTCCAGGAGGCTTGAAACCTTGTCCCTTTTTTGTGCAACACAATAAGACTGATTTCATTAGATTTGGCCTGATTATTTACAAAGGTGCAAAAAAAATTTGCATGAATTGCTCTTTCCTGAGGTCCCCAAAGTATCATATGATTCCTATGCCTGCCAGAAAGTCCCTTTTTTTTTTTTTTAACTCATCTGTAAGGCTGGGAAGCCTGTAGCCAGATTCCAGACCATTTTTTCCAAGAGGCTTTGTAAGCACTGACCCTGTGAAGCCAAACTTATTTCCTTAAAAGCCTCTCATCATGTCTAATTAAATGAACATCATTCTCAAACATGGCTTTTCAGTCAAAAGCCTTGATTATATAACCAGTGTCACCAATTATACCCTGTTAACAAGGAGGACAGATTCTGATTAAAGTGATACAATAATTTTGTCATAAAAATAAGAATATTTAGGTGCACGGGAGGCTCAGAGGTAGAATCTCCCCTTCCATGAAGGAGACCAGGGTTCGATTCCCGGACCATGCACCCAAAAAAATAAAAAATAAAAAAAAAAGAAAATTCAATAAAGGATTCCAAATTGTGGGGTATCCGTGGAGGGAGAAAAAGATGGATGTTTTATGAGTTATACACAGTATAAGGGAGAAGAATAAGGGATTTCTTGTATCTAGAATACAAAACATTAAAATATCAACAATAATTCAAACAAAACCTATAATCATTATTTATCAGTTCATTCAGTCCCAGGTATTTAATTCTTGGTCACCTGATCTTTTGTTAGCAATCTCATGAACCCCTCAGCTTCTTCACTAGAATTCCAGAGTCTTAACTAGTGGTATGGTCTCAGAGTTATTTAGGCAAAATCATTAGAAGCATAGTCCTTTCTATGGGCCTATGAGGCTGTCCTTTTTGTTGAAAATGAAGCACTTTGGCCTATATTTGATTGACTGCAAGTATTCTTAGGGAAGCATCAGAATAAAAACTATCTGTAAATGACAAGACTTAAAATGGCTATGGTTAACTTATGGCTGTTTTATGGGAGTGAATCATCTAATGAGAATTCATTAAATAGCTTTTAAAAAATGGAAATGATGGACAGTAACACTTCTGTTGTCTAATATCAGGCAGATCAGTCCTAGGACATATCTTGGATAGTGATGATATTGTCAATTTTCCAGGAACTTTATATATTTCTGAAATATTAACATGAATAGCATTGTACCTTTAACTTTTAAACCAACAGAAGATTAGAATGTCATTTTTAATTTGATAACAAGTTCCCTGCAATTCACTGCATATCAAATAAATGTAACTATTTCTAGCACCTCTCTTTTTACAAGCTAGAAGAACAAATCCTTTGTAACTTTTCAGGGGCCCTCTGGAAAATCCCCAAAATGTGTGAAGACAAGAAATTAGACATTATTTAGGGTTTGATTTTGGAAGGGAAAAATGTCAAAATTTGTCTGGTTTGAACATTTTGTTAAATAGGATCATGGGTCATCATGAAACAATATTTAGTTTTCTACTTAACCCAAATGACAATAAAAGATTTTAAAAGAAAATACACATGTTAACATGCTTGTAAAAAAAAAAAAGTTCTCTCAAAAGTGAGAAGACATTTTCTAAAACAATAAAAAATGATAAGATCAATATGAAATACAGGAGATTACATTGATAAAGTAAAGAATCTTTGCCTTCTAGGCAGATTATTCAGCTGAAAAAAAACCTTTTATACCTTTTAGAGCAGACCAATAATCCAAGAAAATCTGTCATTTTAACAGAGAGAAAATCAAATTCTAGGTTTGCATAATGATACTGCCTGATGAGAAAACTCTTAAAAACCTTATAAGTCTATCTAATCTTAGCCAACCTTGATCACAATAAACAAAATTCCTTTTCCACTAAATCTGGCATCTGTTTAGGACATCTACGTGTTCATGCTTCTCATTCTGCAATAACCATTTATTTTACTTTAGGGCAAAATTACTCTCCTTTTCTCAACAAAAACACATCCTGTATACCTCACATATTTAAGTTACTGCAAAGGTTCAGAAACTGTTTTCAAGCCGACATCTTACCAAACACAATTTCTCTTGAATTCACTTGTCAGAGTAGCTCAATACGGTTAAACACAAATTAACATTTTCATCGTCTTAAACATTTAGTAGATATAATACTACCTTATTTGATCAGTAAACCTGTACAAATTTAGGAAGAACAACTCCAAAAATGTATTCTTGAATTGTACTTAACTCTGATAACTTAGAATAAATACATATTCAATTTTATTTAACTGAAAATATTTGCCTATATTATGTGATCTTGAATTTAAAAAAAAGCATTCAGGTTTCGTTCTATCAATACTCTTTTTTATTGGAAATATTAAAAGTCTCCGTAATTTTGGACTTTAGAAATATTTACTTACATACAAGTGTTTATTCACTTTTTTTTTGGGGGGGGGTACATGGTCCAGGAATCAAACCCGGGTCTCCCACATGGAAGGCAGGCATTCTACCACTGAACCACCGGTGCACCCCATTTATTCACTTTCAAGACAATTCAAACATACCACTTTTTAAAAGTTTTGTGAATTAGTTTGGCACTACTATTCAGAGGTAGGAAAATATCATATATCAAATGTACAGACAAACCCTAAATAGACAGAGCATAGCTTCAACATAAAAATTTTTAGCCACAGGTCAGACATAAAACACAAAAACACAGAAACAGAAATGCAAAACTCACTAATTTATATAGAACAGCTGGCTTTCTATCTTTTCCCCACTTTTATGTGTTTTTTTAATTAGAATTTGTTCTCATCAGATGGGACCAGTTGAGGTTAATATGAGGACTAAAGATTTCCCATCCATAATTGTGAGGAGACTTTTAAGATCATCTTTGCTCTTATGTAATCTTATAGAAACTTTGCCCTGTTTTTCAGCCTATTTGGCCCTCAGATTTATTGTAGAAAGAGGGGGCCTATAGATTCTTCTCCAGGTCAGTCCATTCAGCATTTGCATTCAAGGATTTAGCATCTGAGATTCAGATGAACTGGTGTGTAAACTGGTATAGGTCAGGTAGCCCGGGAGCATAGGTACCCAACAGAATTCTAAATTCTTCTATGGATAACCACGTCTCTTAGTCTTTGATCACAGGTTAAATGTCATGATGGTCAGCACACCCTCTGTGGAGGGTCTGATCTTAAAGGGCATCAGTCTAATTTCATTTTCTTCCTAATTTTCCAAGCAAATGGGTAAATGAGAAAGAAGGTTAGCAGATTCAGAGTAATTAGGCAAATGAAGACACAGAAAAGGGCTGAAGGCGCAGTTGGCGGCATCAGTTTGTCTACAATCCGCATCTTGTTCTCCAGTTATTTTTTTTATTTGATATTGTGAAGAGTCTTTAATTAGGCTATTTTGGAATCATTAATTGTTTTGGATTGTTCTGAATACAATCAAAATATGCATCCCATTTCTCTTGAGAGATGGGGTATCCCTTATTTTCCAAATGTCCTTTGAGGAAAATGATTTTATCTGAACTTAACTGTTTTGGTTACAGCAATTTAAAATTATCCTTAATAAAGTCTGACCATTTTTGTAAAAGGAAGGGCAAGTTTTAAACAGGTAGCTAGCCCGCATCTCAACCAGGTAGCTTCAGATTCAAAACATTTCTAAAAAGTACCCATGTTTTACTTAATATCTCAAGGCTTTATGGTCTGATCCCCTGACCTATTTCATCTAAACTCTACCTGGACTCTTAGTCTGATCCCCAGGCTTGTTTTACCTGGACTCTAGCCAAACCCTTGGTCTCATCTCTAGACTTTGGCCCTGCTCAAAATAGAGTTTATCACAATTTACAGAGCTCAGATCCAAGAGGAATTTACCTATCAACCTTGGGACATTGTAAAAGAGCAGAGAGCACAAGGGCTCAGCAGGTACCCTTTGTCTGCTCTTCCTGCTGCCTCCACAGACAGCTGAGGGTCTCCTTTAGATCCCACTTCTAAGGCCAAAACTGCTAAAATACATGTTAGAAAAGATATTCTTTATGGGAGATAATTTGAGTACTTTATGATTCATGAATCAGGCAGCACTCAAACTGAACATGAAAAAGTTCTACCATCAGTGCGAAAAGGGGAAGTTGTATAGGGCAAATGCAGAAGCAAATGAGGAAATTTCTCGTAACCTTAAGTTTTTATTTTACATGGTGTTAGGATCAAGTTGGGAGCAGATATACACTGATTAGCATGGTTTGCTTGTCCATTCTGATAAACTAACTCTACTTGATCAACACTGGTTTACCACCAGTGATTGCTTATCTGCAATCCTGTAGTTGTATTTCATTGCTCCATTTTCTCAGAAAGCCCCTGCAGGTCAATTGTTTTTATCTTCTGGAAAATCCTTTCTTAGAAAGGGGGCCCTCTTGGCAATATACAATATTAATGATCGTTTCATTATTTATTTATTTTTTAGTTATTATTATTTTTGTCTGCTGATTTCATTTTTTAAAAATTTTTAGTTATTATTATTTTTTTGTATGCTGATTTCACATTTTATTCTTTTTCCATGTGAGTATCCCATTATTGCAGCACAATTTGTTGATTTTTTTGTTCGTTTGTTTTTGTTGGTTTCTTTTGTTTGTTTGGGGGGTACAAGGGTCTGGAATCCAGCCCAGGTCTCCCGCATGGCAGGTAAGAGCTCTACCACTGAACTACCCTCCCTCCCTGCCCCATGATGATTTTACGTTACTTAGCGGTACAGATATTTTTAAAACTCTCAGAAGAGAATGAAGTTCTTTCTACTCAGCTGGGATCTTCACCTCCTCTCATCACCATTCCTAGTCATATTTACCCTCAAACTATAGTCCAAGTAGAAAATAAACCATTTTCATACACAGTGGGAAGAACAAAAATTCGCGGAGTCATTAGAGCAAACTACAGTCTGTGTTCTGCCTCATTGCAACAAGTCAATAAACCCAACTTTGTTCAATAGCAGATGCAAGTCTAGCAATCTTTAGTTGGAGATTTTTGACCACTTTGCCAAGTTTATAATAGAGCTAAATATATTAAATATGTTCATGCCATTGACTTACTTTATCTTCATCTGAGCATTTTAGAAAATTTAAATTATCATGTTAACATATTTGAAATAGCATCAGTCAGGCTTCCTTCACAAGTTGAAAGATATTATGATAGAAATGGATTCTTTTCCTTTTACACTGTGGCTTGATGTATTTAAATATATAACAGGAATTTACAGATTTTGAACGACAAGCACTAAACAGTACTAATAATAAGCCGAATAAGTATTTGGACAACAGGACAAACAAAAAGATAATATATTTGGTATAAAAATTTGTCATAAAGGAAAAAACATTAAACTGTATATGAAAAGAACGAATATCTTCAACACACAAATGAGCAAAGCATAGAGATAAAAATTTATAAAAGGGGAAGATAGAAACTGGAAACAAACATGTAGAAAGATTATTATCATTTTTAGTAATCACAGAGAAGCAAGTTAAACAGATCTTGGGGAAATATTTTACATTGAGTTATCTTTTAACACTTAATAACAAATAATATAAAATTGGTTTAAAATGGTTGCTGGTGATATTGGTTGCTGATGACACAGGAAATTTACAATGTTTTTGAAAGGATTATGGTATTATGTAGACAATAAAAATATGTTCCCTTCTTTTGATCCAGTTTCTGATTTATAAGAATTTAGTATTCAAAAATTATGGCATTTACTTGTACAATAATCAATAGTATAGTTATAAAAATATGTATCATCAATTGTAACAAATGTTTCATATCAACACAAGGTGTTAATAATAAGGTGATATTTGGAACTCCTGCATTTTATCAATGACTGTTCTTTAAACCCACAATTTCTCTATTCAAAAAAAAAATTGTGAAAGTGAAGTGGAAAAAATGTTTGAGCCAAAATGTTCCTTGTTATTTAGGAAGAAAAGTAATTATTTTTACACACCATGGTGATAAACATATTGGATAATATTAACATCTCTAAAGTAATTGTGAAAAGTAAGAAAATGAAAATGTTTATGAGAAAACATTGTGATAAAAAAACACAGTTTATGAGAGCAGGTGTACTAAGAGGTAATGTCATCATTTCTTCAGAGGAAAAGAGTTATCTTAATAGGATAGAATAAGAAAAGTTAAATTTAATAGTAATGTGATGGTATAGTTACATTTACTTTGGCTAAATTGTTATTTGCATATTGGACCTTAGTAAACTAGTAAGAAATTAAAAATAAAAACCTTGATTATCAAAAACCTGGAGGTGATTTTTCCACTTCTGGATACAGTAAAGTAGTTTGCATCAACCCAAACCTATTACTTGAATACATATATGAAATATTGATTAAAATAAAAATTAGGCATTTGACATTATCATAGAATAGCCACATGAGATACAACATGGAAATAATTAATAAGAGAAGCAGTGAGGTGAACCTGCTTTTCTATTCATTTTTTCCACTTGGGACATTTATTTGCTGTCCAGTGATTTGAAACTGAACAGATATCAGCTGGTGAGACAAATACAGGATCCAAGTACAAAGATAGTGAAAGTCTGTGGTCTTGGTGAAACTGGAGTGGCAAAGAAGTAAAACCATATTCACAATGTCTTTTGTCCAGGACTGACTGGACTTGTGCAGGAGAGGAGCCCAAGAAAACATGTAGAGAGTAGGTGCTGGATTAAGCACAAATTTTAGCAGGGCCAATGGGCTGATAAAAGTTAAAATAAAAAGAGTTTAAGACCTACCATGATTAATGGGTCCTGGTAAACACATTTAATTGAGATCCATGCTAGACTATGTCTTAGGAAAAGATATGCTTGTAAATAGACCAACATTTGAAAACCTAAAAACATAGCTTTAAACCATCTCAATCTCTGTTTGAGTCAAGACATGTGTTCCTACTTTAAGTCTAGGCAAGAAAATTTTACATCCCTTTTGGGGAAAGCTAGCATCATACAGAGTCACTACAATTTATCGTAAAAAATATTAAGCATTCAATAAAAAGTATAAAACATGCCAGGAGACAGAACCAAAGAAAGAACAAACAAAAGAGAAAAGGAAAAGATGAAACCAAAAAGATACACACCTACCTACAGGTGCTCCAGATATTTCATCAGAAACAGAAATACAAAGTAATTTTAATTAATATATTCAAGAAAATTATAAAGAACTGTCATATAGAGTTTATAAAAAGGAAGTTGTTGAAACTAAGAACAAAGATGAGTTTAAGAACATATTAAATTAATAGAACAGAACAATCAATCAAGTGGAAGTTAGAGCCACAGACAACATGAAGAATCAAACCCAGATAGAAAAAAAAAGAAAGGAAATAAAAACACGAGAAAAAGAATATGCGATACATCAGAAATGATGAAAAGATTTAAAATATTTGTATGTAGGACATCATGACTAGAGGAAAGAAAGAGAGAGCATCCAATAGAAACAATTAGAAAAAAAATGATCACTGATGAAATACATTATGCACAAGATGCATGAACCCATGTAAATGCCAAAAAGGATAAAAACAAAGAAAACCATACCAAGTGCATTGTAATAAAACAAACAAAAATTTAAAAATAAAGGAAACAAACTAAAAGACAATTAAAAAAACAGATGACTTTCAGCGTAATGATGAAACGTACAATTGACTATAAAATACAAATGACAGAAAAAAGGAGACAATGACTTGTTTAATCTGAAACCAGTATCAACATAGAAGTTTGTGTCCATTAAAGTTATGCGTTATTTTAAAATGAAGTCAATAACTCCAATCATGGCTGTGGTGGCTTGAAGTTATACATATCCCAGAAAAGCAATTCTTAAATTTAATGCATTCATTTTGATGTAAACCCATTGTAAGTATGACCATTTGATTAGGTTACTTCTGTTGAAGTGTGAACCACCTCAATCAGGATGGGTCTTACTCTTATTACTGGAATCCTTTGTAAGTGGAATGAAATTGAGTGATGGAGGGAAAGCTACAGAAGAAACAAGCTAAAATTCAATGGAATGCAGAAGTTAATGGAGAGGCCAGGAGAGGCTGCCATGTGACAAGGTAAGGACCAAAGATCAACAGCAACCAGCCACAGAATGCCACAGTCTTCAGGAAGAAAGCATTGCCTTGATGATTCCTTGATTTGGACTTTTTCCCAACCTTAAAATATAAGCCAATAAATTTCCATTGTTTATCCTGACCCATTTCATCGCTTTTGCTTGAGCAGCCTAGGAAATAAAATCAGGGATGTTCCACTACCATAGAAAAAACAAACAATTATTCATAAAATTATACTTTTAAACATTTAGTTTTAATTTCTCATTAGTCAACTAGGCAACCAATGCACCTATCCAACACAAACTTGAGAAGCTATAAAACTTCAATTGTGGCTACAGCTGAAGTGTTCCTTGCCCTTCCAAGGCAAGCTGAGATATCATCCTTGACTGGAACCATGCATGAAAAGGTCTGGGATTTTACCCTACATGCAAACTAACAAGATAGGCTGTCACAGCTTCATGCACGCTGGCAGAAGGCATGAGACTTTTGGGTCAGAGACAAAGGACTTTACTACTCATGGCAGAATAAGCAACGTTAACATCATGTGTTCACAACATTTTGCTTAGGCCTCCCTATTCCACAGGGGCAATGGACTTTGGTCTAGGTGGATCCTAAATATGCAAGGGGTTGCCTTATGGAAGGAGAGCACTGCGCTGGCATGTTTTATAGCAAGTAGAAGTAAAACTGCTTTCTTTTTTGTAGGAGATGTTATCCGACTTCTTATTTTCACTCATTGTGAACACAAGTGTGGGAAATCTATTCCTGGCATACACAGGAAAGGCTGCACACAGCCAGAATGTGTGCATGCACAGGGATGCTCAGATCTTACTGATTTTCCCAAAGCCCTCTGGGCTTTTCTTTTGACTTTTACATCATTTCTTGAGGAGTTTCCAACTGTTGTAGATTTAGATGCAATTTACATACATGTCACTTGACTCTTCCTCTTGACCTTATAGTTGTAAACTCCTTTGAATGCTACCAGCTGCTTCTGGGAAAAGGTGTGAGTGACAAGTCTGCTGATGAAGGAGGCCAGGCCAAGTGGAGATGATGTGCTTCTGCTTTGCAGACCTTGATGCGTCTTCTGCCTCTCAATTGTTGTTTCTGTCTTTATTACTGAGTGGGGGACTTCTGTACATGAGCAGATAATCCACCTATGCTGCATTTAAAAAATACTGTTTTTCTCCTTCACCTTCAAGTCAGTATCATATTTCCTAAAATTACAGATGTGATCATAATTAAAACAATGATGCCAATTCAGTTCTTTCTGAAGGTGGAATTTTGCTTAAAATATATGTTCGTATCACGGTGTGATTCTTAGGGCAATATTCTTTAAAAAGTAACATAATACAGTGTTGACAGTAATGACTCATTGTTTCTCTGTCCATCACCCATTTTCCAACTAGACTCACCTTCTTTCCTTCTGGCAGTAAGCACGCTATCGTCTGCATCAGGATGTTCTTATAAGTGCTTCCCTTGTTTTGCAAAATTCCTCCCCCCACCTCCCAGGGGTTTCTAAAGGAGCGCTCCTAGTAGCCTGGATCTCACCTTAAACATTGCCTCCACTTCAAAGGCTGATCCTCCTGATTATTAGGCATAAGCTACTTATTAGTTTGTTTCCTTATCTATGATCCCATAGATAATAAAGTCTTAAAATATCCCTCTTTCTCTCCCCACCCCCCTCTCTGTTGCTCTCACTCTCACTTTCCTCACGCACACCAGCACTTCTTTAATTGACTGTCTTTCCTGCTGGTCAATAAGCTCCGTGGGGACTGGGGCCGGGTTTCTGCATCACCATCGGATCACTAGGTTCTACCTCGTGCCTGGCACACTGTAAGTGCTCAATCAAGAAAAATGACTATATTTTGAAGAATGACCTCTGGGAAACAAGAGAAGAAAGAGGATCCAAGGGGATAAAAAAAGAAAAAAAAATTGAGAGAGAGTAGGTGAGGGAGGGAAAATGAGTAATGCTAAGGAAGAGAGCTAGGCAAAGATCCATTCCTAATAAAAATGAAAATGAACTATAATTTGAGTGACTGAAAGGACTATTCAGTTCCTAATATCCAGGTGGCTGCCTCCTTTCTAACATTTTTATGATGTTTCTTTTAGAATTAATCCAATATTTGGATAACAAAGGAATGGATATTCTCTTCAATAGAAAAGGCTAAGGGGATAATTCATTTTAATGAGGATAAACCTGACTTTAATTTTAAAATACCGTCTTAATTTATGAAGGCTGCTGTGACAAATACCTCACAATGGTTTGGCTTGAACAATAGGAATTCTTTGCCTCTGGATATCAGCATGGCTTACTTTCTCCCAGACTAGACTGTAGCATTTGGCAGTTCTCCATGATATGGCTAACTCTGTCTCCTTGTGTCTATTCCTTTGACTTCAGATGACTTCTAACTTCTACTAATTGTAGATGAATTTCCTTTGCTTATAAGGACTCCAGTCTTAGGGATTAAGGTCCACCCTAATTCAATTTGGCCTCATCTAAATTGGATCTTCAAAGATCCTAAATCAAATGAGTCCACACCTTAACTAACAGTAACATCTTCAAAGGTCCTATTTATAAATGGGTTCACACCCATACAAACAGGAACAGAGATTGAATTAACATGTCTTTTGTCAGGAAGATGAATCAATCCCCAACAGCAACAAAAAATTGTAGTTTTAATTTAATTTACAAAGGGCCTTGACACACTTACCTAATTTATCCTCATACAAATTCCGTGAATGTGCTTCTTATTTTAATCTGCATAAGTGCAAAGAAAGACTCAGAAAGTTTCCACAACCTGTCCTGTGGAGGACTGCGTCTGAAAATCTCCTGAATCCATCCTCTCCTTCCTATTATTTCCCACTGATTAAGTCAACTATTTATCCTATTTCTGGTACTAGTAGTCATTTATTAGCTTTCTCTGACTCCCAATTTCAAATTCTTATGGAATTATCCTATTTTGAGTGGAAGCTTCAAAAAGCATCCACATTATGTCTCCACTTGGTCCCATCTCACACCTTCCATATTGCTTCCAAAGCGTTCTTCTAAAATATAAAGTTTATCATAAGACCAAGCTTTAAATTTCCAGTGACTTCCCATCACACTCAGGAAAATGTTGAGTATAATTTGTTACACACCTGAGTTGTATTCTCCTTTTCCATTATATCTTCCTACCCTCTCTATGCACTAGACTTGTAAATGAAATTCCGCTCACACCTCCATACCCTTATTCATGTTCCTGCTGTTTAGCATGTCTTTTTCCCATATTTTTCACTTTGTTAATTGTCACTTATGTTTAAAGATGCAGGTCAGGGAGTCTTTTGTAATCTCCTTAAGCTGAACAAGATACCTCTCTTCTTTAATTTTCCAAAATATTAATATTTTTGATTCTTATTACAACAATCCACCATTATACTACACACATTTTCTGAGGCAACAGATTTTTCTCTGATTGTATCCCTATTCTGAGTATCCCTATACTTACTTACTCAGAATAGGGATATCTGACATAGATGCACTGTAGAAATACAGAAAATGGGTTTGATATTGTGATTTTAGCTTAGGCTCTCAAAGTTGGAAATGATAGAGACCCATTTCAATTTCAGAAATCTATTTCAATATAAAGAGTAGATATTAGGATTTATAAAGATATTTATATTGGAATAGATTTAAATTCACTTTATTTAAATTTAAATCTTCACTATATATATATAAGAATTTAAATACCCTACCGAATCCAGTAAGAGTTGAACTAATGGGAACTTGGAAAGCCGTTATGATTTTTTTTTATTCTTTTTTTTTTTTTCTGACAGTTCTCCCTTCTGCCTTTTCTTCTTCCCTTCACCTCTGGGCTCTTTACTGTTTCTGAGGGATTATGGCCACTGCAAATCTCCTGGTTTACGCTACTTTATGGTACTAGTGGTCATTTATTAGCTTTCTCTGAATCTCAATTTCAAATTCTTATGGGAAAGAATTACAATTAAATTTCCTGTTACTATAAAAACTTAGACAAAGTGTCGTGTGACCATCCTTTGCTAAATTACTTGTGTTCAGATAATCGATGGAATGGTAATAAGTATTTGGATGGAATCAGCCCTGCTGCAGCAAGGAGTTTTTTAGAGAAAAAAAGACCATTATAAGCTTTCCCACTGGTAACTAGATTGCTGCATAACCTAAATTCAGAGAAAGCTTTCTAGAATATATCCAGTATTTGGAGGGCAGAGGTAGAAAAGAAGAAATAGCCAAACAGTCAGAAAGATATTACCTTTCCAGAGAAGGTAAAGTTATTGTGAGGCAAAACACAAACAAGTTTTTAACTAGTATTTTTAAAATATATGCTTTTGAAAGTATGTTTACTCTACATGTTCATTTCATTTACTTAGACTTTAGATTTATTCATTTTTAGCCTAGTTTCATCTTATTTTTTCTAACTTTTAGAGCCAGTTGTAAGACTAATTTATTCTTTTTTTAAATGAAAGTAATTAATCTATAGGATTTTTTTCTCTGAGAACAAAATGTTCCTCTCCATTTTATAAGAATTGGCAATTTTCAATACTTCCTGCATAGTTTGATATTTCAAATTTTCTTTTTCAAGAATCCTATTATAGGACTTATAGCACACGCTCTCTTTATTAATTTGAACTTTATATATATATAGTGAAGTTTATTGGTCCCTATTAATTTCTCTCTGCGAGTTGCCCTTTCTTAAAGTTCTGTTTTGGTTCCTCTATTGCTGGGTTAGAGACTTTTGTCACATGTTTTCCTCAATAGGAGAATGTGATATATTTACTTTGTAGGTTCACAGTTAACTTTCACTTTGTAAATGAATGCCATTGCAGTCTACAGGATTTCAAGTGGTGCAGCCTTTTACTTTCAGTAGCTGTGTGTATTATTCACAGTCTGTTGGGTTCCAGTCTTGTGAAGAACAATCTACTTTCCTTACTAATTTGCATTTTTTGCCCTGAGTTGTAAGTTTTTAGAATTTTCTTTTACTTTTTGAATTTCCCCAAAGTTTCTGTTATTTTCTCATCAATCCTGCTCAGAACAATATCAACCCATTGCATATTCAGATCTCTATTCATCTGACTCATGTTATTTTTCTTCTGATGGAATAATTATTGTTTCATCTCTCTATCCCTTTTCCACTTCCTGTTATTTGGCCTCCTGGATCTGTCTTTCATTCTATTGTTTTTTCTCCATGAATTTTGTGTCTTTGATTTTTTCCCCCTCATTTGTGTTTCTACATGCTGTTCTACTTGATAATCAAGGACTGCAATTTAGGTCTAAATTGTAATCATTCTTAACTCCAATTTACTTGCCAAGTTTTATTTGATGGAAAAATCACACTTTTTACATACATATACATGTATAAGTACATACATAAGATGATTTTATATGCACAAATATACACATATGAAGATAGGAATTTGTGTCTTACTTAAATGGAATCTTATGATACACACCTTTCTTCAGCTTGCTTTTCTACTTAGTATTTCCATATGGAAAACTTTATAAAATTTGGGAGTCAACTAGTAGAACTTTTATTTTATTCTTACTTAGATTTGCATAAACTTCCTTGATTTATGTGCACCTTAATATGTTGAAATGTTTCCGCTGCATTTGTGTTCATTTCTCAACTTTGGTTCACACTTCTTAAATAAGGAAATGTCAGTGAGGTAAGGTTTCAGAATGGATTGGAAGTGGGTCAGAAATTTCTTCTGTATATATTAACAAGCAATTAAACATTGTATTTAAAGGGCCATGTTAGAAAGTCTCTTCACTGCTTTTATGTTTGTACAAAACTGACCATGTCAAAATTCTCTACTTTTATGAGTGCAGTAGGAATAGTATCCCCAAATTGAAAAAAAGAAGTCTAATGCCTGAGTTTGTATGTTCTTGCAGTAAATATATTTAGATACATCAGTCCTAGACTCTGCATTCCTTCCTTTTTCTTGTCATTCCCTTTTCTTTTTTCATTTATTGGAGAAGCTCTGGATTTACAGAACAGTCATGCATAAAACACAGGACTGCCATACACCACTGCACCACCAACACCGGCATTGGCGTGGAACGTCTGTCACAATCGATGATAGCACATTTTTATAATTGTGACACCAATTAAAGTCCCTGGTTTAAACTGTGGTTCACTGCTTGTGCAGTGCAATGGATCCTCCTTTTAATTTTTGTTCTCTTACTATATGTATAATCTAACATTTCCCTCTTGAATCACATTCAGATATATATACTTCAGTGCCGCTAACGGGGTTCACAGTGTTGTGTCACCATCACCATCATCCACACCCAAACCCTTTCCATTATTTCAAATAGAAACCTCATACACTTTAAGCTTTTATTTCCCATTCCCTACCCCTGCCCCATCCATTGATAACCTATATTCTAGATTGCGACTCTATCAGTTTACTTATTCTAATACTCTCAAACTAGTGAGATCATACAATATCAGTGCTTTTGTGTCTGGCTTATCTCACTCATCAGGATGTTTTCAAGGTTTGCCTGTGTTGTTGCATATATCAGAATCTCATTTTGTTTATGGCTAGGTAATACTCTATTGTATGCATGTATCACATTTTATTTATCTATCCACCAGTTGATGAATACTGGCTGCTTCCACCTTTTGGCAATTGTGAATAATGCTGCTGTGAACATCAAGATGAAAATATCTGTTCAAATCCCTGCTTTCAATTCTTTTGGGTGTAGACTGAGCAGTGGGATTGCCAGGTTACATGGTTTTCTATATTTAGTTTTCTCAGAAGCCTCTAAAATATCTTTCATACTGGCTGCAACGTTTTGCATTGCCACCGGCAATTTCAATAGAGTGATCCTATTTCTTGACATTCTTTCCAACACTGGTTAGTTTTGTTTTATTTTTTAATAGCACTCATTCCAGTGGTTGTGAAATCATATTTTACTGTAGTTTTTATATGCCTTTCCCTGGTGGCTAATGATGTTAAGCATCTTTTCATGTGCTTTTAGACCATTTGCATACCTTCTTTGGAGTCATGTCTATTCAAGTCTTTTGTCCATTTTCAAACTGGATTATTTGTCTTTTATGATGTTAAATTGAATGATGTCTTTATATATTCTGGATTTTAAACCTTTATCACATATGTGGTTTCCAAAGATTTTCTCCCATAGTATAGGTGATTGCTTTACTTTCATGATGAAGTCCACCAGGGCACAAGAGTTTTCAATTTTGATGAAGTCTCATTTATCTAAGTTTCTTTTGTTGCTTGTGCTTTGGATGTAAAGTCTGAGAAACTGTTACCTATACAAGGGACTGAAGATGTCTTCCTACATATTTTTCAAGGAGTTGGAAAGTTCTAGCTCTTGTATTTAGAACTTTGTTCCATTTTGAGCAGATTTTTGAACATGGTGTGAAGTAGGGGTCCTTTTTTTTTTTTTTCAAATAGAGTTCCAGTTTTTCCAGCACCATTTCTTGAAGAGGTATTCTTTCCTGATTGAGTGTTCTTTGTCCCTCTCAAAATCAGTTGGCATTAAATTTGAAGGTTGATTTCTGAACTGTCAATTTTATTTCATTGGTCTTCACGTCTCTCTTTGTTCCTGTGCCATCCTGTTGTGAGTATTATGCCTTGAATGCTCTTTATGATTTGGTAGTATGAGTCCTCAGCTACATTCTTTTAGTGGCTTTAGATCTTCAGGCCCTTTTACCCTTCTGGATAAATTTGATGCCTGACTTTTCTGTTTCTATAAGAAGATTTTTGGAATTTTGATTTGGATTGCATGGAATCTGCAATTTGCTTTTGGTATTATTGACATGGTAATGTTATTTAGTCTACTAATCCATGAACATGGAATATCCTTCCATTTATTTAAGTCTTCTCTGATTTATTTTAGTAATGTTTTATACTTTACTGGATACATGATCATGGTGTACAATTATTTTAATTTGCTATTGGTTTCAGTTTGCTCTTTCATGTGAAGGGTTTTTGCCTCTATATTCATTAGAGATATTTGTGAGTAGCTCTCTTTTCATGTGGTGTCTTTCTCTGATTTTGGTATGAAGGTGATGTTGGCCTCATGGAGTGAATTAGGAAGTGCTCCTTCTTCAAATTTTTTGAGGAGATTTAATGGAGTTAAATATTCTTGGGATGTTTAGAATCTCCTGTGTCCCCATCTGGTCCTGAGCTTTACTTTAATGGGACATTTTTGATTACTGATTCAGTATCTTTCTAGTAATGGATTTGTTGATAGCTTTTATTTCTACTGAGTGAGTCAATGTAAGTAGTTTGTGTGTTTCTAAGAATTTATCGATTTCCTCTAGATTATGTAATTTTTGTCATGCAGTTGTTCATAGTATCCTCTTATATTTCTTTTTATTTTAATCCTTATCCTTAGAGTGGTCAGATGCCAGATATTCTGGAGATGAGTGCAAGTAATGACAGACCTAAGGTTTGATTTTCTGTTCAGCTTTGTGATTTTTATTAGATTTGACTACAAGCTTTTGCCATTGCATATTAAGTAAGAGAAAGATTAGTCAGTATTAAGAACAGAGTCTATGTTAAAATGCTCAGTTCCTTATGCTCATTAAACAAATTACTACACCTCTCTTCTTTAATATGCTGAAATGAATAAGATTTTGAGAAATGCAAAATAATTACTGCAGTCTGTTAAATTAAGAAAACCAATCTTCACAGGTTTTTATTTTAACTTCATCCCCAACTGAGTCTTTTGTAAAACTTTTTTTTTTTTTATATTGGAAGATAATCCACATTTTGTATTCAATTCAATTAAAGGTACTATAAGTCACTATTTTTGTCCACCACAATCACATGTACATATATGTTTGCATGATGATGTCAAAAATTTTTAATTCTGGTATTTATTCATCATAACTCAGTTTTGTTCATACTCAGTTTTTAAGACATGCAGTGGTTAAAATACAAATAAAATAGCTGTCCTTCATAGTTGAAAATTAGCCCAGTGAGAATTATGTGTCTTTGTCTGTGACTGTGGATATAACTAAAAAATGAATTTCTTTCACTGATATGCTAGTGACTAGAAGTTATGGCCCAAAGGCCAAAGCAGCTGACTGCATATTTTGTATGAACAACATGAAATTGTTAAAAATGATCAAATCTCTGAGTTGTTAAAGAATATCGAAAGAAAATATTGACATGTGGAAATTATATAAAATGCACATTTCAGAATCCAAAAGTAAAGTTTCACTGAAGCACAGACTTATTCGATTATTACGTAATGTCTGTGGTTGTTTTCACACAATGAAATGCGTACTGACTCCTGTGATATGACCCAATACACTTTTTTTACAGCTGGTATTTTATTTAAAGTACAACTTTCACTCCAGTGTCTTTTAGTAACTCTGCCTTACAATTCCCTCTTGCAGGGTTCGGTAGGGCAAACACGCACGCACAAAGTTCCTTTCTTCTGGTTTATTCGGCAGCAATGGCGGCAGCAATTGTCAAGCGAACTGAGGCTGAGGAAATGGTCAGCCCGGAGCTGGGGAGGGCCTGTGCTATTTACATAGGATGGTTGGCGGGAAGTAGGGAAAGGGAGGTGGTGGATTTTCTTTCTCTAGCTTGGAAGAGGGAAGTTGGCGGATTACCATTGGTTGGTTTGGGAAGCAGGGGGCTAAATTGGGAGTTGACAACTCCTCATTGGCAGGGTTTAAATTAAACCTTAGTCATGCAAGGTTGTAAGTGCTGGAGGGCGGACGCTGGACTGGGGAGTTATGGCCGGAATGCAGCTGCCAGAGGGGGTGCAAGGACACTCAAGCTGCTACTACCTTGTGGGCTGGCAGGTTTGGTTTAGCCAGGGGCCTCCTGGAAGTTATGAGTGGGGGAAGTTTCTTCAATGCTTGCTAAGGGTCGATTATTTTAAGGGGGAAGAGGTGCTAACACCTCTTTTTCTCAATGTGAATTTTGAAACGTTTACATGAGGGAAAAATATGTATAGCAAATACAAATTTCCAAAGCAGATTAAGATGTAGAAACTATATAAACCAGAATTTTATTTTAAACCATATTCGGATATTGATTATCTGTAACATGTGTCCCTAATAGAACCTGAGTAATGATACTTGAATCAATCCACTTGAAATAAATGCATTATTTAAGCATGTCACACACAAACACAGGATGGGGCTGTAGAATAAAAGGATGAGCAAGGCACAGCTTCTTTCATGAAGGTAGTTAAATTAGAGTACAAAAAATTAAAATGTAATAATCAAATGAATAATGCAAATGTCAAAATAAGACATTTTCTTAAGAAAATATCAGTACTGGGAAGTTCAAAGCATGTTTCCCCATTAGTTTTGCAGAGTTTAGAACTTGCATCACTTATGAACAGATTCACTATAAACAAAAGAACAAGAGTCGTTCCTTCTGACTCATATTTTAAACATTCTTACCTAGGAAGTCACGTCATTTTTATTGTAATAAGAGATTTTAAGGTCCCACAAATATGTTCATTACGGTTGAACGAAGTGACTTTGGGAAATATATGATTTTATATAAGGTAAATTAACTATTGTTTTCCCTTCTCCTTTCTCCACATAGATTCATATAGAAAATGTTATTTTAAAAATAGTGTACTTTTTGTCCATATGTAGGCAAGAAATGCTTTTTCTAACACTCCTTGTACAAAAACTTTTTACTTTAATATAATTAGGTTGAATATGCCTTCCTACTCCCTGGGAGGGTTCAAGTTAATTAAAGTAGAAAAACCATAAACCCTTCTTTCCCTCTCAAAAATATCCCAGTTTGGGCAATAAATTTTATTTTTATACTCGTTATAACAGCAGCATTTTGAGTACCAAGGGCATGAATGGTTTTAATGCTGGGAATTTATTACCAGCATAATATTTGGATGCCAATCCAAATATAGTTCCTGATATTTGATGAACTTTTATTTAGGTTGTTTAAAAAGGAAAACAATTTTAATAAAACAAGTCTTTACTTCCCTATCAGGTTAAGAAAGATTTTCAGCAGTACAACGCAAAATTATGTCTAACATTAGTTTTACTTTGACTTCTGTCATGAATTTAGTCACTTGAAGTATGCTACTCTTATAACAGACATAACGGGACATCATAATCACAAGACTAAGATTGTATATTTTGCTCTCTAGACGTGTACACATACTTATGCTCATGTTTCATTCATAAGGAATATCAGATAATGTAGGCGGAGATGACTTCACTTTCCTGGTTTTGTAACTAAAATTTAATCGTCATTTACTTTTTATTGAGCAGACTTTATATTAAGTTCTATAATTTCCAACAGCAACTCAATTCGATTCAATTGTGACCCAAACTACCAGGTAAACCCATGACGTAAATTAAGGGTACACGCTTCTAGTCTGCCCTCGCTCAGG
The DNA here is from genome assembly GCA_004026745.1 of Myrmecophaga tridactyla. NCBI lineage: Eukaryota > Metazoa > Chordata > Mammalia > Pilosa > Myrmecophagidae > Myrmecophaga > Myrmecophaga tridactyla. Next base: position 101,396 of record PVIY010001516.1, read on the forward strand.
CACCAGCTGCAGAGTTCATGGTCCCAGGGCCACCAGCACTGCTGTTTAACTGTCTACAAATTCAGGGGCTCCTCTATCACTCAGATTTGATAATTTGCTAGAATGATTCAAATAACTCGCTGAAAGTGCTATAGGAAAAAAAAAAAAAAAGCATAGACTTATGCTTTTTTTCATATACGTTAAATTAGGAAATGCTCTAGTCAAAACATAAATTTTGTACCAAATAAACATGCCTTGCTTTAGCCTCACACAGAAGTTGAAGTTGTGAAATATGAATGACCATCTATTTTAAACACCCTGCTATATTGACATTCCTTTGTTCTTCCTCATGCAATACTGTTTTGTAATTTGTGCATTTAGTCACTATCATTGTCCACTCTAGGCATTCCTAGATTATACCATCTCAGTCTTTAATGATTATGTATTTTTTAATTAGAGAAGTTCAAGATTTAAGGAAAAATCATGCATAAAGTACATGTAGCACAAAGTTCCCCTACACCCACCCTCATCTTTAACCACCTTGCCCCAGCGTGACACATCCATCAGAATTCACAGGAGAACATTTGTATAATTGTATTATTAGTCCTACTCCATTTTTCACAATAGGGTTCACTGCTTCTGCATGTTCCCTTTTTAACATTTCTATTCTAGTAACACATATACAACCTAAAACTCCCCCTTTTAACCACATATGCATCTGTGGTTCAGCGCTATTAGCTGCACTCACAATGTCAAGCTACCATCACCACCATCCATTACCAAAACTATGATCGACCCAAACAGAAACTCTGTACAGTTCAAGCATAAATTCCTCATTTCCTACCCCGGCCCATCCCCTGGTAAACTATATTATAGATTCTAATTCTAATTGTTTCATAACAGTGGGATCATACAATAATTGTCCTTATATGTCTGTTTTCACCCATTTTGCCACATTTCAGAACTTTATTCCATTTCATTGCTGAAAAAATATTCCATTGCCTGCAAATACCACATTTTATTTATCCGTACATCAGCCTGATGGATACTTGGGTTGCTTCCACCTTTTGGCAATAGTTAACAATGCTACTGTGAACATCAATGTGAAAATATTTTTTGAGTCTATGCTTTCAATTCTTTGAGTATATACCTAGAAGTGGGAATGCCTGATCATATGGTAATTCTATAATTAACTTTCTGAAGAACTGCCAAACTGTCTTCCACAGAGGCTGCACCATTTTACATTCGTACCAGCAACGAGTGAGTTTTCCTGTTTCTCCACATCCTATCCAACAGTTGTGATATATTTTTTTAAGTAGCAGCCATTCTAGTGGGCCTAAAATGGTATCTCATTGTGGTTTTGATTTGCATTTCTCTAATAGCTAATGGGATGCTGAGCATCTTTTCATATGATTTTTGTTCATTAGTATATTCTCTCTGGAGAAATGTCTATTGAATTATTTACCCATTTTTAATTAGGTGTCCTTTTATTGTTGAGTTGTAGGTTTATATATATTGCAGATTTTAAACATTTATTGACATGTGGTTGTCAAATATTTTGTCCCATTGAGGACTTTGTCTTTTCACATTCACAATAAAATCCTTTGATGTAGTTTAAAAAATTGATGAGGTCCTATTTATCTATTATTTATTTTCTTGCTTGTGCTTTGGGTGTAAAGTCTAAGAAACCATTGCTTAACAGAGGATCATAAAGATTCTTGCCTGTGTTTACTTGTAAGCATTTTATAGCTCTGCTTCTCATATTTAGGTCTTTGATTCATTTTGAGTTAATTTTAGCTTATGGAGTGAGATAGGGTTTCCCCTCCATTCTTTTGATATGGCCATCCAATTTTCTTAGCACCATATGATGAAGAGACTGTTCTTTTGCAATTGAGTGGACTAGGCAGCCTTGCCAAAAATCAATTGATCATAAATGTAAGGGCTATATCTAAACTCACAATTCAATTCCATTGGTCTATTTATCTATACTTGTGCCAGTGCCCTGCCATTCTGACAACTGTAGCTTTGTAATAAGCTTTATAATAAAAGGATACAAAGCCAAAAGAAGAGATGCATAGCATGGGTTTTAGGAAGGGCCCAAACCCAGTCTTCCCTGTCTTCTCAACAAAGAGTCAGGAAACCTCACCTTCCCAGCACAGCAATATATATATATACTATCAATCACCAAAGCTCACCTGAGCTTCCAGTGTCCTGAGTGGAGTTTCATTACATGGGCATAATTGAGGGCATCCATGCCCATGCAGTTGAACCCTATTTCCAAATCCCTTCCCCTTTCTGCAGGAAGTTAGGAACACTGGAAACATATTTGGCACAGAATCCCAACCCCCTAAACACTTGGTTTTTCTTTCTGGTGTGGCCAACCCCCATCTTAATACTACAGGTATGGCTGGCCCCACCCAGCTCTCTCATTAGGAGATCAGCTATCTATCAGGTATGGTCCTGGATCAACATGAACAACAAAAGTCACCCTTGTGATATTCCAAGGATTTATAAAATATTCTTAGGTTGAGATAAAGGCCACACCTCTTTCTGGATGCCAAATCCATTACTATACAGATTGGAAAACGCTGGACTTACATCTGAAAATGTTTATTTTATTATCAGAAACACTAAATCAATCTCTTTACTTATATCTTAATTTAGTAGACTTCTGAATCACATTCCTTCTTTACTTGAAAGTTTCAAAAACGCATAAATTGACCAAGAAGACCCAAGCATAAGCTGGAGGCTCTTCCAGCTGCCTACACAGGACCATGCCTCCCCCCTCTCCACTGGTGCCCCAAGGTGCGAGGGCGCCCAGGCCCGTGGTGGATCGCTGGCTTCACCTCGCAGCCTGCCTAGCATCCACCCTGCACCAACCGGGCAAGGTTTTTCAACAGACATCACCAAAACACCATCTCAAACAGAGCACCCCATGGAAACTATGATGTTTACGTTTCACAGCTTTGCAAGGGATAAAGGCTGCTTAACAAAGGGGGACCTGAGAGTACTCTTGGAAAAGGAGTTCCCTGGAATTTTGGAAAATCAAAAAGACCCTCTGGCTTGGACAAAACAATGAAGGATCTGATCCAGTTTTAAGATGGCGAAGTGAGTTTCCAGAGCTTCTTTTCGCTAATGGCTGGGCTCACCATCTCATACAATGACTGTTTTGTAGTACACATGAAGCAGAAGGGAAAGCACTAGGCAGAATTGAGGAATTAACTCCCCTCACCCTCGTAAGAATTATCCAAAGAGTTGCTTAATCTGCCCCACAGCTTCCCTCTGCATAAGGATTTCATAGCACATTCAGATCCTTAGAAAATGTACAAATGAAATCCAACTCCCATTTGACAGGTAGTGAGAGAAAAGTCAATGAAAAGCCAGACAAGCTTCTGCTTTTTGTATTGCTTGCATCCTCTTTCCCCCAATAAACAACTTTCTTTAAAAAAATTGATAGAATAAAATTAGATGTGTCTTCAGGTCAACAGAGAGGTTAGAGAACATTACATGATATATTTAGTTGGAAGCCATTTACTATTTAATATTAAGGATATTTAAAGCTTAATTTAAGATGAAGTCACAAATATTAATTGAACTTATGGAATTGAGAATCCATAATAATGTATCAAATTGTGAGATTTTAATAAAGGGGTTATTTGAATCTGGACTGTCATTTATCTAAATTACCTTGGGTAAATTATTGATTAATTACTTTTTTTGATTCTTCTCTGAAATTAGGTGTACTTATACCAAAGGATGCTGTTGTAATGAAACAAAGAAGAAAAATATTTGGTAAACAGAAAGTAGCTTAGCAAAATAAAATAGCATATGGACCCCTTTCTCAAAAGACAAAACAGTTTACCTGCAGGGGCTTTCCAAGAAATTGTAACAATGGAATGTACACTACAGAATTGCAGATATGCAACACCTGGCAATAAAACCAGTTTCAGTCTAGCCTGCCATACTGATCAGTGTACATCTGCCCCCTACTTTGTCAGATACCCTATGTAAAATGGAAGCTTAGTATAAGCCAATCAGAAAATGTCCTCAGTTGCTTCCGAATTTGCCATATATCAGCTCCCTTTCCCCCTCCCTCAGCTGAGCTCTTTACCACTTCGGTTTGGCATTACCCTACTGCAAATCATTTGTTGCTCAAATAAACTTTAATTAAAAAAAAATACCCCAGTGTATCTTTCACAAGATGTTTCATAAGTTTAGTAATCTTATTTTTGCTTCCTGTCCCCAAGAGTAGCAGTGTCCATACTTTAAAAAACACTATGCATCCAGTTTTACCTGGCATTTTATAGAAATGTTTCCACAATTCAAAAGATTTAACCAACTTCAACTAAATTCAATCTTATATTGCATTGTCTATGAATAAATGTGTATATTAAGTCAGTTATTATGGAAATATAATATTAGGAATCTTGTAGGAGACAAGAAAATGTTAAAATATGAATCAGTATTTTAACTTTGGGGAGGGCGTTTAGTGATCATGCATCCAACTATTTTATTTCACAGATGAGAAAACAAAAGTAAAATGATCCTTCTAAAATCATTTTCCTAAATTATCCTTATGTGTTTATGACTTTTGTATTTCCCGTAGCCAAATCTTCTAGCTCTAGCACAAAAAGAAATAAATAATTTAAGAAGACTTGAAAGGATGTAATGAAGTTCAAAAAAGGTACAGTATTTGAATTTTATTTAAATTTTTAAATTAACAATTAATATAATGTTATCAAGGGTGCACGGGTGGTTCAGCGGTAGAATGTTCACCTTCCATGTGGGAGACCCAGGTTCGGTGCCCAGACCATGCACCCCCAAAACAAACAAACATAAAAAGTTAATATAAAGTTATAAAAAAATGATAGGTTTCCCTATGAGTTAGTCTCCAATTAGTTTAAGAGTCTAAATTATTGGTTTTAAGACTTGAAATGAGCAGTGTTCAATCTTTGCTGACAGTCTATATGCCAAACTGAAAAACATAGACTTTTAAATTTATCTAGATTAATAAAATATTTTAGAATACAAATGGTAGCTCATTTGATTTTTTAAATTAATAAAGCTAAGTAAGCCTAGATAGTCACAGATCATATCATTTCTTCTGTCTTTCTGTGAATCAAACTCTCCTGAAATCTCTCAGATTTATGCTCAAATGAAAGAAAAAAATCCATTCTAATGCTACTGGTTTGGGAAGTACCAGCCAGCAGCAACGATATGCTTGCCTCATAAAGAGGAGGCTGAATAGCATCCCAAGAAATATTTTGTTATACAATCATCATCCCTAAACCTATCACTAACCCATTTGAAACACTTAAAGACTATGGAATTGAAAACTCCTATGCTGACAGTGCAGGAAAAGGAAGTGATCTTCTCCCTAAATTCGTAAATAAAACCTCCCTTTGAGTATAAGAAAGAATCAGACTGAAAAAGAAGTCATGTAAATGTCTTTGTATAATGTCATCTTATGTGTTACCTCCCCAAGAAATTTTCCTTGATGTACTTTCTCACCCCACGCTCTCAGTTTTCTTCTGTGTTTCCCATTGATCATAGCACTTAATACATCTGTTTAAAAATCATTTTCTTGTGTGCTTTTCTCCCTCACTAATTGCTAAATTCACTGATTGTCTTTTATCTCTTTATTCCTATGATCTATTATTCCTTTTATTGTTGCTGGCATACAGCACTCCTTTTTTTTTAAGTGTCTGCATTAATGAACTGATTTTCTTTCCTTTTCCTTTTTCAAAATTGATATGAATTTTCTTCATTAGAATAATTATACATAAATATTCAATCCCCAGGCAATTGGGCAAGCACAATGACAATAATTGTGAGGCTCGGTGAGCATTCTAATTTTTTAAAAGAACTGCATTTAAAGAGAATTTATAAGACTAGATCGATCATATCTTCAGTAAAGTTTTGGTACTGGGCTGTGAGTCAACGTGAGTCATGTTACAATAAAAGTGTTCAGTTAACTAGCAAATGCATCCAAAAAAGCAACAGGATAGAGATAACGAGGCTTTGGAAAGGAATTGAATCATCTTCATGTCTGGAAAAGTTTATAACTAGGGAAATTTAAAGAAAGTTAAGTTCTTTCTTCAGGATTATTACAATTATGGCTTGATATCTTCTGAACTTTGAATTATTTAAAAGTTTCCACATCATTTTCTCCAAAGTTAATTTTGAAAACATGGGTCATATCATTTCCCTTTTCAGAAACCTTTTAAGGCTCATCCTTGATTACAGAATAAAGTCCTGTAAAGTTTTCTCACAGCCCATTTTCTGGTTTTAACTCACTACATACCTACTTTTACCCACAAAACAACTATTCAAAAACGTTGTTTCTCTGTCCATTGCTAGTGAAGAAATCTAATCTTATTTTAGAAGTGAGAAGTCACTTATCCTGTTTTAACTGTGTTTTTGTATGTGTGTGTGTATGAGGAACACAAAGATATTTAAATCTTTTAAACATTTAAATTCAACTTTTCCTATCTAAAGTATTTTCATTAATAAAAACTTTAGCATACGATAAAAAAGGCAGAATCTTTGAAATCTGGCATATTTTCAATTTTGTTGGCCTGTTATATTCAGTCAAATAAAGGAGAAATATTAAGCTGCTATTTTAAATATTAATATAATCTATTGTTTTTAAATTTCATTTTAGGATACTTTTTCACTTGTTTTGCAAATTCCCCATGTTATGCTTCCAATATATTTTTAAAGAGCTGTTTTAGGACTTTAAATCCTGGAATATTTTAACAGAGAAAACCTTATTTTTCATAGAAATAGATTTAAAAATTGAAGTGTGTATATCTCAACAAGTTGAACATATCTTTTTTAATATAAAAAGAGAAACGTTCCAGAATGTGATGATATTTGCATTTGATTTTCACTAATGATCTCATTTTTCACTGCTGCAGGTAAACTCTAGGACAGGCCCGTCACTGTGATTCATTGATAGAGACCCACTTAATCGCATGGTTGTATTAATAATTTTTGTTACGGTTTATACCTTAGTGATTTTAGGAGGTCAGCATTCATCATTCTGTATCTTGTTGGGCAACATTTCTTTGAGAAAAGCTAAAAACTGAATTGATTTTTCAGCTTTATTAAGACATGAGCACACTGATATTACGTAATTGGTCATGCCTGTCTCGCATTTGATTTACCTCTCTGTTTTATTCTGTGCGATACACCAGAAAGAAACCTGTGTTTTCTCTAGATATTAGCAACTTGGAAAGGTTCTAAATGGCTGAGATTTAAAGACGTCTGCAAACCCTTTTACAAGAGAAGCCCTTGAAAGAACCAAAGAAGTTTGACATAAGAAGAGAGTAATTAAAGGGGGTGAGATAATATTTTTCTCTATCAAGAACAGAGGGTTGGCATAGGCATTGTATCTTTGGTGTGTGATTACTGAAGCATCCTAACTAAGTCGGTAGTTAACGGTTGCCGGCAGACCGAATGATGTGACTCAAGGACGCACAGAGCTGCAGAAGACTGTAGAGGGCCCCAAAGGTTACAGCTGCCTGAACTTGGATGTGTGTCACAGTCCCCTGGATGTCTTGTTACTATTAGGATTCTAATTCAGATGCTCTTGGATGGGGCTGAGAGTTTGCACTTTTTTTTTTTTAATTTGCATATGGGCAGGAGGCACCAGGGATCGAACTCCAGACCTCCAGCACGGCAGGTCGGAGCTCTGCCCGCTGAGCCACGGAAGCCACGCAGTTTCCACTTTTAACAGCTCTCAGACGCCAGCAGTATTTCTGCTCCAGGGAGAATACTGAATCCCAAGGCTGTGCATGATGACCCCCAAACAGCGGCGCTTATCCTAAACTTATGCTCAGGACAGATCATAGAAGGAACACTTCTTGAAGACTAGCACTCTCACGCGAAGCCTGCCCAGAATGAAAGTCCTCCTGAGAAGAGCACGAGGGAGTTTCAAGGGAAGCTTGAGGCTGCCTATAGAATTTGAAATAGAGAGAAACCAATGACAGTTTGATTTTGAATGGTGAGATTTGAGGCTTAACTGGAATCAGAATCCATGAAGATTATTTTAGGGATAAGCGGAAACTTGCAGTTTAGCACCGAATGACACTGATTCAAAGGTCTTTTCAAAGAAGCAAGATATCCAGGCAAATATGGAATACAGAAGTGCATCAGACCCAAACCGGATGAAACATATCAGGGATCTGGGAAAAAAGTCAGGGATCGTAATTACTGGGTGAAAAAGCAAGTGATTAGAGAGCAGCACAGTAGCACATTGTACCTTTTTTTTTTTTTTGAATTTACGTATGGGCAGGAGGCACCAGGGATCGAACTCCAGACCTCCAGCCCAGCAGGTCGGAGCTCTGCCTGCTGAGCCACGGCAGCTGCCCAGCACATTGTACCTTTTGACAAACAAATATTGGATCTAAACTGATTCCTCTTCCTTCCCCACTCAATTTTATTCATCAAATTATTTTACTACTTACCTTGGTGTTAGAATGTATCTCTTAGAAATGGTCATGTAAAGATCAGAATTAGGTTCAATAGAAATGTTAGGAAAGTCAAATCCAGCTTAATATAAAATTATTTTCTTAAAACATAGTGAGTACATCTAAAAGCAAAACAAAATATCATAGTAAAAGGCCTCACTTTATAGTGTATACTGAAATTTTTTAAAACAGTGGAAACACCCTGTGCTGGTTTGAAACTGTTGTGTGCCTCAGAAAAGCCATGTTTTTTAATCCTGATTCAATATTGTGGGGTGGGGTCTTTTTGATTAAGTTGTTTCTACCTAATTGTAGGTGAGACCATTTGGGTGGTTTCCATGGAGATGTGTCTCCACCCATTCAAGGTGGATCCCTTACTGGAGTCCTTTAAAAGGGAATCATTTTGGAAAAAGCTTTAGAGATGACACAAGCAGAGATCTTTGGCGATGGAGAAAGAAAACACCCCTGGAGAAGCCATTTGAAGTGAGAAACCTGTAGAGAAAGCTAGCAGATGTTGCCAAGTGCCTCTTTAGCTGACAGAGAAACACTGAATGTCATTGGCCCTTTCTTGAGTCAAAATATCTTTATCTGGATGACTTACTTGGGACATTTTCATGTCCTCAAACTGTAAACTTGTAACTTAATAAATTCCCTTTATAAAAGCCAACCCATTTCACGTACATTGCATTCCCAGCAGTATTAACATGCAAAAATACGCCCTATCTGCTGTCTTAGAATGGCGATACCTCTTTTAGATAAATAGATAAATTTCAAAGTCTTTTCCTAATATACAACTCTATATAAGGTTTAAATGAAAATCATACATTGATTAGATCCTTAGTATTTTATTTCACCCAACTGATCCTCCATCTCATGCACAGGGCCAAGGGTCCTCTTTCTGACCCTGAGAAGAGATGTCATGCTCTTTAATCAGCACAATTGTTTTTTGAAAATTTTCATTACCCCCAAAACAATAAAACTAAGAACAAAAATAAAAATAAAAGTAAAGAACACCCACATCATCTCATATGCTCTATGCCCACCTATCATTTACTTATTTTTTGTCTTTTTTTTCCTTACTCATCTGTCCATATGGGGTAAAAGGAATATCAGTCGCAAGGTTTTCACAATCACACGGTCACACCATAAAAGCTATAATAGTTATGCATTCATCTTCAAGAATCAAAGCTTCTGAATTACAGCATTTCCCTCTAGCTACTAAATACACCAAAAACTGAAAATGGATATCTATATATTGCATAAAAATAACCTCCAGAAGGACTTTTTGACTCTATTTGAAATCTCTCAGCTACTGAAACTTTATTTTGCTTCATTTCTCTTCCCCCTTTTGGTCAAGAAGTCTTTCTCACTCTCATGATGCCAGGGCCAGATTCATCCCTGAAATTCAGGTCCCACATTGCCAGGGAGATTTATGCCCCCAGGAGTTATTTCCATGGAGAGGAGAGGGCAGTGAGTTTATGTGCAGAGGTGGATTACACTGAGGGACCACTTCTGATTAACAAAAGAGGTTCTCTGCGGGTAACTCTTAGGCATAATTATAAGTAGTCTTTGCTTCTCCTTTGCAGGAATGTTTCATAAGATCAAAAGTTTGGCCTATTAAATTTGTAGTCCCAATTCTTGTGAGAATATCAAGTCTTCCCCAGCTAGAGAAGTTTAATATTTCCACATTTTTCATGAGTCCCTCAAGGGGACTTTGTAAATAATTTTTAATCTTCTGCCCAGGTTACTTTAGGATGTATCAGGGCATCACACTAACCTGTACAAACCAACAGGATGCCATTTCCTAGTCAAGTTTCCATGTAATATGGTGTTTGAAATAACTGACAATACAAGTTAGCATGCTACAGAAAATATAAATTTTGCACCAAATAAACATCTCTTTCATAGGTCTCAGCCAGAAGTTAAAATTTTAAAATGCAATCAATATCATCCTTTACTCTGTATTCTGATTTACTTTAGTCCTAACCAGGTTAGCTTCATTCATATCTCTAATTGAAGTCTGGTCTCTTTTCAGCTTTTTAAACAGTTGCCGTATTGGGCGATGCTGCCTTTCATAGCTGCAAAACGCTCACTCTGAGTCTCATTTTGGTACACAGATACCCAAAGTTCCAAGGAACGGCCAGGTTATTCACAGAGAGTTTAGCATCTCAGAATTTAGGCGTAACCATTACAACTCAGGAATAGATGTGACTGCTGTAAGAGCTTACAGTCTAGGAACTTTTACAATAAGCCTTCCTCTGATAACTTATGCTTTCAAATTCAATTCTCAGAGTTTGCACATTACAGTCAATCCATATTAGTGAGACATTATCTATCTGTTCTTTATTTCTGGCTTATTTCATTCAACATACTGTCCTCGTGCAATCTAGTTGCACGCCTTACGATGTCATTCCTTCTTGTAGTGGCTCAATAGTCCACTGTGTGTGTACACTACTGTCCCCTGCCCCCTTCCATTCCTCCGTCGATGTACCCTCAGGCCACCTCCATCCATTGCATAACTTGTGAGCACTTACCCATAAATACCAGTGTGCAAATGCCCATTCCTGTCCCTGCTCTCAGTTCCTGCAAGTATACACCTAACTATGGGATTGCAAGATCATTCAGCAAACCCACCCTTAGCCTCCTGTGGGACCACCTCCCTGCCCTCCAGAGGGCTGCACTACACTTCTTCCCTACCAACAGTGAATAGGTACAGCTCGCCTTTCACATTTTCTCCAGCATTTGTACCTTTTTGTTTATTTTTAAGCAGCTTTAGTCACACCCCATGCAATCCATCCTAAGTAAACAATCAACGGTTCTCGGTATAATAACATAGTCATGCATTCACCACCACAATCTCTATGAGGAAATTTCCATTTGTTCTGCAAAGAAAGAAGAGGGAAAAAATGAAGAATAAAACATAAAACATTAAAAATGGATGAACAACAACATTAAGAATCCCAACCCTTTCCATTAAATATATTCACACATATATATTCTTATACACACACATATATAATTTTGAGTTCTGCCTTTTGCCTTTTTGGTGCACCATTATTGTGTTTACATTTCCATATCATTATATTATTTGGAAATCATATAACAGGGGAAATAGATCACTGCCAACTTCAAAAAAAGAAAACTATTTAACTGATTATTTAAGCTACTCCATGATTGGCTATTAAACCACAGTCCTTCTATGAATGATGTCCACAGTGGAAATCTAAACCAGCCCTCTTTCTTTGAGGCACTAGTTTTTCCAACTGGCTGACAATTGGATTCAATGGGAACTTTTCTAAGATTATAGTTTTCAAACCACACGTCCAGAGGCCCTGATTTAGTTGTTTTGGGGGTGGATCATAGACATTAGTGTTTTTCAAAATGTCCCAAGGGAGGGCGGGCCACGGTGGCTCAGTAGGGTTCCTGCCTGCCATGCCGGAGACCTGGTTTGATTCCCTGTGCCTGCAAAATTAAAAAAAAAAAAAAAAGAAAAATCCCAGGAGATTCTTACAGTCAGCCAGAGTGAAGAACTACTGCCCTACAAGTGTCTTAGAAACAGTTGGAATGTTAAGTTCTCTACCTCTTTATGAGCTCACATGACTGTCTTCTCAGTTAAGGCAACAAACTATAATAGATTTTACTTCATTATGTCTAAGTAAAATAAAATGTACTTTGCAGAAAATCAGGTAGCGGACTTGGAGACTATTGAATGGCATAGGAATTATTTTACTTAACTATTTAGCTAATTTTAATGTTTCTCAATTTATGTGAAGAGGTCTGGATAGTCTAGCAATATGTTTGATAGGGAGGGATGAAATTACTTAGTATTTTCAGGAGCAATGTAATTTTTCAAGTAAAATTAAATGTAGGTGGGCTCGATGGTAGAAACAATTTAAACACAGTTTTGGAACAGTGGCATATTTTCACTTCCATAAAATAAAAGGAAAGCTAGTCTTAGTACTGAATGTTGGCATATTCTAAGCTAAAGTGTGGATTGATTGAAACGTATACATTTTTGCATATAACATAAAATCAGATGTGAATGGAGGTGATACTATATTTTTAGCTAAGATAGAAGACAACATATATTTATTTTGGATGGGTTTTACTGACCTTCTTTCATATTTTATCCATTTAGTCATTGAATAAATGACACCACTGCAATTCCGCCAACCTAAATACTCAAATACTCTGAAAACTGCCACAAAATGTTACTGCTGCTTTTCCTTTTTCTGACTTGCCCGGACATTAATTCCAACAGATGTATAAAAGGAAAATATTGTCTATAATCTGAAATTGACAATTTAGTGCTTCCTGAGTGCTTTCTTTCTTTCTTTCTCTTTTCTTTCTTTCTTTCTTTCTTTCTTTCTTTCTTTCTTTCTTTCTTTCTTTCTTTCTTTCTTTCTTTCTTTCTTTCTTTCTTTCTTTCTTTCTTTCTCTCTCTCTCTCTCTCTCTCTCTCTCTCTCTCTCTCTCTCTCTCTTTCTTTCTTTCTTTCTTTCTCTTTCTTTTTTCTTTCTTTCTTTCTCTCTCTGTCTCTTTTTATCTCTCTCCCTCCCTCCCTCTCTCTCTTTCTTCCTTTTTGTTTAGAAAGGTAGATAAGCTTTCTTTCCTCCCTGAGATTTTTCAGACTTTTCTATTAAGTCAAATGATCATAACAACTTCAAATTAATCCATGGAAAAAAATGTTCACTATTATTATTATTAAAAACATCTTTCATCAGAATATGTGATACTTGGAAGGAAGCAGAATTTGGAGCAAGGTTAATAACACAAAAAGAAAAATGTTGCCCCCGCAAATGCAAATATTGATAAGGTATGAGAGGCACATATTTCACCTTTAAGTTAAATGCTCCACTCTGAAACCTGGGTACTCCAATTTTTGGCATCCACAAATATATAAACAAATAAAAGGGAATATTTAGCTATGGTTAGCAATTTCACTGATCATCTAAACACAATTGTTTATGCAGCTCTTCAGACTTGCAAAATCTAGATTCTCAAGCTGATTCAACCTGCTAACAGCCTTTGTTACCAATGCTTCCTTCAAATTTGTTTTTTAACAAGAATTACATATTTCTCTTAGAAGACAAAATTTCGTATATAGGAGATATTTTACAAAAGGTAGTATTTTAAGTCCTTTCTTTGGTTACAATAAAACTCCCATTTTAGATGTTATGCATATCTTCATGCTTACCTTAAGTGATTTCTTGCTGTAATTTAGGTATCCCCTAGATTAAGTCATTTTCTACAATTTTAACTATAATTTACTGATATGACTTTGTTTGTGGTAATGGATCACCTTTTGCTGGTCAGCCAAATGAGACAAGATGTTTCAGCCATCGAGGATAAAATGTGATGCATGTTTCAAGGTACATTAGAATTAGTAAAAAGTGGCTTCTTCTTTTTTTAGCCCTCTTTAAAAAGCAGAGATAGAATTTGTGCATATACATCCAACATTCATTTTCATAGTCATGCATCCAGTTCACACATTGAATTATCTTCCAAATATCACACTTCTAGTGGTGTTTACTAAATAATTGAAACCAACTTGTAATCTTTTTAATTCAGAGGATCGAAACAAAATGTAAGGATTTTGTTTAATCAAAAACTTCAAAATACATATAAGGTAAATACTTAGTTTCTGGATCTTAGTGTGTGTCCATTAGACACTTAAAAGCTTTTGTTTTTATAAAAATTCAATTTTCAGAGGATGTGTAGCTTAGATCTTAATTCAGAGTGAATTTGTATTTAAAAGAAAGAGATGGACTGTAATTATAAAGTTATTTGATGTTTTTGAATCAATTGATGCGCTGATGGTTGGAGTTCCAGCTGCATTATCAAACCAAACGGTAGTGTCTTGAATTTTCCAAAGCAATAAGGGAGATCTCTGAAGGATAACAAAGGAATGGGAAAGTACCAGGGCTGCTGCTGCTGAAATGAATGTAAATGGCTTCTCCATTCAATTCATTCACAGCAATCTGTCACTTTTTAGTTTCTTTTCCAGATAGAAATAGGGGATAATACTGGAAATAGTAATGCATAAGTGGACAGGGCCTGGCCATTTAAAATGTTTACCATTTTCAGAATGATGCCTGCAGATGTTACAAAATTGAAACTGGATAGGTGTTAGAATTGCTGCCGGTTTCTATTCATTTGAATGGCAGCAAGGCTGAACTCCGTTTTATGGTTTCATGTGGAGGGGAAATCCATTATCTTTTCTTTCCTTTTCTGGGATCAAATAGTATTTTTGTGAGGCTTACATCCCTGAGGTAAGCAGCAATGGAACCAATATTATGAGGTTTGAATGCAAGCTTATTTCCAAATTCAACTTCTTTACATTTGCGGAATTGACTTAGAAATTGAAATACCAGTTATGTAATTGATTTTTAAAAGTTGTGAAAAGGAAAGGCTTCTTTCAAAATAAACATTAAGAAGACACACAGCACATAAAAAGCAGCAGATGAGAGAAAATGTGTTTTTGTAATATTTGGAATTCTTGAAAGATTGTATGGATGTCAAATAACCAATATTTACATACTAGTTTTGCGCAAGTAATTTCGTCTGCAGTTTTTCATAAATGGGGAAAATGAAGCAAAGGAAGGTTAAAAATATTTCTTTCAAAGACTCATGCACTTAGTTAGCTTGTGGTTATAAAACAGTGCTTTTTACTGAAGACAACAATTTGGCTTTAAATGCTGCACTTAATGCAAACCCTAAATTAAAAAGTCATATTTATTTTAGAAAGACATTTTTTTCAATATTAAAATGTGCACTGAGTTCCATTGTAAAGTAATTATTGAATATTATTACCAGGTAGCCACAGAACATTCATTAATCCTGGTTATATGTTTAAATGTTATAGAATGTATGTCCAAAAAACAACTCTTGTTAACTCCCATTTGAAGGGGAACAAAGAATGCATGTAAATGGCTACCCCATTACTTTCTTGCCTCCCTTTAATGAAACATCCTGGAAATAGTTGCCTATATTTGCTGACTCCAATTTTTATTTTCTTCTTTCTTAAACCCACTTGAATTAGGCTTTTATTCCTACACATACTTAATTCTTGTCAGAATCAGTAAAGAGCTCTACAATGCTAAATTCAGTCCTGTTTTTAGTTGACATGGCTGCATTTGATGCAGCACATCACTCTTTCTTTCTTAAAACAGGTTCTTCACTTGGCTTCTAGGAAATCACCATCTCCAATTTTTCTCATACCATGGTAGCCATTGCTTTTCATTTTTCTTGTGCAGTTTTCCGAAATCTAAATAGAGTGATCTGATAACAATTTCTATCTATGTTCTCTCCTTTGGTAATCATCTTTCATAATTTTAATTGTTAAAAATTTATTGATGAGCCTGCATGTATGTCTAAAATCTGGGGCTTTCCCATTAACTCAAGATTTGTATCTGGAACTACTTACTTGATAATTCCATTTGGAAGTATACATACATAAGCATACTTATTATCCTTAAAATCAAAATCTGAATCTTATTCTATCCCTTTTCCTCACCAATCCTCCCCCTCTCCAGCACAGTGAAAGCATCCACCACTGAAAACTTGGGATCATCCTTGACATTTTCCTTCTCTCTGTAACCCATCATCATCAAGTCATACTAGTTTTATACCTGTTGGTAAATTTCAGCAACAAGCATTACATTATATTTATACAAAATCATGCTAGTGATATATGTCTGTGTGCATTTGCTGTATGTTTGTGTGCATTTGCTTAACACAAGGCAAATAAGTTTAAAGCATGGGCCCTGGTCTTCCCTCTTACGTAGAATGCTGCTCTTAAACCTCCCTCATAAATAGTACAGAACATGTAAGACTGCTATAGGTATTTAGAACCACAGAGTTTAATAAATATATATACATATATGTATATATTTAATATATATGTATATAAAGATATTATATATATATATCTTTCCAAGTCAGAAAGGTATAATATAATTTAGGAAAATGAAATGCCTTTCTGACTCTCTACCTATCAGATAGAAGAAGATCAAGAAGTATGTCCGGTCATTATATTTCATTCAGGTCACTGAAATCAAAATGAAGTAAGTCTAATCTAGGCCACTGGTCAAGAACAACCCCCTAAGAAGAAGCAACAGGACCACATGGAAATAAATGAAGGCAAGAAGTCAAGAAAGTTAAGTCGAAAGATTCATAGGAATATGCAGGGGAAAGCAGTTTTGGCAAGCTGAAACATTACATCCTTTTAAAACCTAAGTTCTCTTAGGGTAGGGTCTTGCTGTTTGGCCTCTGCTGCAATTACAGGTCTAAGAAGAATGCCAGGTTACTTGATTCACATGTAAGTATTTGCTGAATGAATGAAGTGTTGCACTGATCTATTACAAGCCCTGACCAAGCAGTTTCATTTTCCTGCTAGATTTATTAAGAGGAGCTAAGACAGGAAACAGGTCCCAAAACAGAATAATGACCATGTTATTGAAAAGGGGGAAGAAGGAAACATTTTTGGGAAGATGGTTTCCCTGTTTCTCCTTTCCTCCCTTTCTCACTTCCTTTCTCTCCTTCCTTCCTTCTTCTCTCCCTCTTTTTCTCTTTCTTTTTATTATTATCATGTATTTGATTTGTCTGCAAATAGTAAAATATGACAAAATTATATGCATTTAATGCTTTCAAGTCATTTCAAAATTTTAAATTATTTAAGTTATTTCAAAGACAAAGCAGTGTGAAAGTAAAAGTTCTTTGTTTTTGTTTTTTTCTCAAGTCTCTGAGGTTCACCTGTTTGGTAGATGTGACATGAGTTTGTCTTCTTTTATGTAATTTTTGAATCTTAAAGAGTATGTCAAGATTCTTCAAGATACTCTAATTTTAAATTGTCACCAAAAATTATTTCAAAAGTTGAATTTAAACATTCCTTTTACTGATAGGCAGTATTTGCCGAGATATTTTTTTTTCCTTGATAACTGCTTATATATCTTTGGGGAGGAAATCAAATTCTGATGAGCATTTTCTCCTCAACAAAAAGTAATAAAACAACTCCAGTATATACTACTTGTTTCCAGATTGTTCCCATTTACAGGATGAGATTATTTTTTACCATTTGATGTTTAAATCCATGGATAATTGTTCCATGATCTTATATTTAAATTATCATTAGAAAATAGATAGCATTTTCTAAATCTTCTTCCCAGAATGTTATGTAAGTAACATTTTTATGTACTCTGCATAAGAATATAGATCTTCAGCAAAAGTTTCTGGATACCAAATGTCTTCCTAAGTGTATTATTAAAAATGGAAGTTCAATTTGAGAAAAATATATTTCATATACTTTCTATTGACTTGGCATTTATTTCTGTAGTTTCTAAAAAACAATTTTCTTTGAAGCTAAGTAGAGTCTCTACTTGGTGATTTAATGAAATATATCAGATGCTTACCTGAGGAGGCCAAAATAAATATGAACAACTCCAAAACTGCTCTAATAATAGAGGTATACATTTGCCTATTTCCCCCTCATTCACCTCATTTCCTGCAGTAATATTAAACCTTTAGAAATATGCAATTTCTAGAATGAGTGTTATTATCTGAAAATGACATGAGGTGCATATATATTGGGTAGAAGGAAAATGCAGGCTTCTGCAATCTTCAAGAATGATTTACCTAATATATTGACCCTTGCATTTTCTTGTTCATACTTGATTGAAAGTTCTAATTTTAAGCCTGTGTTTGTCTTAAGGAAAACTGTGATCCACCAAAGCAAAGCCCTACTAAAATAAATTGAATAATTTCATACTCCCACATAAAACCTATGTTACAGTATCCCCCTACTGCTTTGGGCTACTCCACTTCTCCTATATGCTCACCCTTCAATTCAGTCACGTTGATCTTCTAACTTTCTCTGAAGATAGCCAACTTTTTTTCAGGCTATTTTATTGATTTCTACTCAGAAGGCAAGAAAATAAATTTAAAATAAAATATTTATTTATTCAAAAGGTGTATTGAGAACTTATGCCAGGAAAAATTTTAGGCCTTAGGGTTCTAATAGTCAACAAAATCAATAAAATCTTCGGCTCAAGAAAATTATATTCTTATGGACCCGACTAATATCTTAGTTTGCCAGAGCTGCTGTCACAAATATAACAGTGCATTTTTGCTTAAACAGTGAAAATTTATTGGTTTACTGTATTAAGGCTAGCCAAAGTCCAAAATCTAGATATCAGAAAGACTTGCTTTCTTTCTGAAGACAAATAGCATTCTGGTTCTGGCTGCAGGCAGTCCTTGGGGCTCTTTCCTTTCCCATCACATGGTGATGTCCTTTCTTTTTCTCTTCCGAGGTTCCCGTTGACTTTCAGCTTCTTGGGGCCTCTCATTAGCCCTCTTTATAAGTCCTCTAGTAGCTCAGATTGAGGCTCACCCTGATTCAGTTGGCCACATATTAAATAAAAATAACATCTTCAAAAGGTCCTGTTTACAATGGGGTTAAGCCTACAGGAATGCAGATTCAGAATCTTTTTTTATTTACTGGGGTATATAATTCAGCCAACCACATTAATAATAACTTTTAAAAATAATTTCAGGTAATGATAAATGCTTTGCAGAAAAGTAAGCAGAATAGAAGGCTAAACAGTGACTGGGAGCACTGTTTTATAAGAGTTATCAGAAAGGGAATTTTCTGTGGAGAGGGGGTAATATCTGAGCACTGTCCTAACTGAAGTTTGGGAGCTGGTTAGGAGTGTGTCTGGCAGAAGAAAACTTCCACTAGAGGAAACAGAAAGTGCAAAGGCCCTAAGATAGAAAGATATTTAGAAGTTTAAGAAAGAGCAAGGAACCCGGTTTATCTGGAACAGAGATACCCTGTGAAGTAGTAGAAAATGAGGTACCAAACACAGTCATAGGTAAGGATTTTGAATGCTATGGTTAACCTTGGAAGGATTTTGGCAGAGGCGTGGTCTGATCTCAAGTTTTAAATTCATTAATTCACAATTCCACGAAAATACTTGGTTCTTTCATTTATATAACAAGTGTTAATATTTACTAGTCTAAGAGCAGCCCTTTAATTATCCTATATCCTCCGGGTATAACACAGTGATTGGCAAGAGCACAATTATTTTCTGAAAATGTCACAAAAAACAAAGCAACCAAGAGAAAAAATTAATATTGAAAGGGTGATTCATAAAAAGTGAAAACTTATCAAGATGATGAAAAATAACTGCCAGGTTTAGATGATGGTTATTTGTATATCAAAGTTACAGCGAGCCAAGAATGCAATGTGTAGCCACTATTATTAAGTATAGAGAATATGGGTTAGAGTCTATTGTCTGCTCAATGTTCCGTCTGCTATTGAACATGTTTTATTTTCATGTTTCTTTTTGTATAGAGAAGAGTTTTGCGTGATCGTAGAAATAAACATGTATAGATTTAGACATGCATTTATGCATATGCCAGTAACATATTATTATGAGTGTTTCTAAATTCCTACCCTTTTAGGCACTGCATAAGTTCTAGAGTGAGTCTTTCACTTTATAAAAGTGAACATATTTGTTCTATGGCAAATATTTTTGAGAGGTAGTAGAGAACTGTGAAGTCTGTTATACTTTCAGAACAATATCATCAGATGGAAGACATCTGGAGTGTACATCAAGCTCTAGATTACACATTTCTCTTAAAATCAGAAGGTAATTAGGGAAAGGAGAAAGAAGTAAAAACATGTTTATTGAAATGAGTTTACCAAGAACATGGATAAAATAGCAAGAACAATCTGTTTCCCCCCAAGAAACGTGTCTCTTGGAAACAACAAACTATCTGGTTGTGAATTTGATAGACAGTTCTTAAATAATGTCATCTGTGATTCTAATGCAAAATGTTAAGCCAATTTTTCATACTCAATACCATAAATTGTTTTACCTAACAGTTTTTTTTAAAGCAGGTTAACAGTTTTTGTATCAATGAAATAAAGGAAACTACAGAAGAAAAATTAGCGCTTTGTTTTTTCATAAGCAATTAATATTTCATATATTCCAAATGAGATAGAATCATTTATATTTTATAGTAATCAAGACCCAGCTACTTTATAGATAACATCATTTCAGAAGAATGATGCTGCCTTTAACAATTTCATAACTAGAAATTTATTTCTTAAATGTCAGATATGTATTTTCAGTGACCTAAACATATTTCAGTAACCTGGCAAGTGGCAGAAAAATCTGTTATTACAAGCACAAGGAATATGTATATAATCTTAGGCTAAGAAAATTATAATGATATGTTTTTATAGCTGAATAAAACTTAATCAATGTCTTTAATTTAAAACTATCACTTCAACTGAAGTGCTCCATAGTTCCAATTGCTGCTTTATATTACCTTTGAAAGGGAACAGAATTTATTGCTCAAGGAAATTATAGAGAATGGGTGCTTTCAGCTATAGTATCATTATATGCCACAGTAGAAACAAGCAAAATATTCAATTAATATAGTATTTTAATATTAGAACTTATTTTACAATCTATAAGTTTGGATCTAATTATTTTATAGTTCTGAATCTCCTTTCACTGCATGGAGGGGCCCAGGAGAAAATAAATATTTGGCTGTTTCCTGGGTTGAGGATTCCTCCTAATAAAGTGATGGAAAAATTGAACCAATGTAGATATGGAACAATGTAAAGAAGTTATTTGCAATTTTTTCGAACTATAAAACTCATCAGAATTTGCTATTTTATAACTTGTGTTTCCCAAAATTGATTGCCAGTAAATCATTGAAGTTAAACAACCTGTGCACCTGTCTCTGGCGTGAAAATGAACCTATTATTCAAAGACGGAATCTTGAAAAACCATCTAAATCTCGGGGACATACAGCAAAAAGCCATGAAGATAGAGTGATAAATATTTTGAAGCTCTCAAAAAATTAAGGATTAACAAACCTTAAAAAGAAGAATCAAAGTGTCCTGCTCTTTGATGACCTCAGGATCTTTCTGTATGGATAATAACATACAATAAGAGAATAACAACCACAAAGAACCATATCCAAGATAGAAATGGATTCTAACAAACAATTCTTAGATGAAAGGGAAAATGCAAACTATATTATTAGAATAACCAGAACAATGGTGTCTGTGGATTTGACCAGAGGAAACTGTATAGGCTCTGGTACTTTTGTCATTAAAAATAAAAGAATGAAAATGAACAAGTTACATTTCTAGCTCAAAAAATAAAACAAAACAAAAATAGAACAAAATAAATTTAAAGAAGCATAAGGAAGGAATTGATAAGAATAACATCAGAAATGAACAAGGGAGAGAACAGAAAAGAGCAAACCTCATTATATTTCAATATCCTGTTTGTTTTTTAAACCAAACCACTGTTTAATTTAAGACAGAGTGAGAGAGAAAGGAAAGAAAGTAAAGGAATGGCAAAGGGGAAATGACCACAGAAGCATTTAAAGGAAATCATGAGGCTGCTTTGTTGGACTATCCAACTAGAGTTGAAAACTTTGATGAAATGAATAATTTTCTAGAAAAATAGAGTTTATTAAAATTAACTCCACAGAAAACCTAGAGTCTAAATTTTATAGAGTCCAATAGAGAACATTATGAAGCAACTACTGCAAAAAGAGAGACATTCCTATTAATCCATCAATATTTCCAGAGCATTACAAATGAATAAATACCTACTAATTCCTTTTATGGTGCAGCCATACGATTGATGCCTAAACCTCATAAAAATTTTACCCCCCAAAAAGGACAGATCAATATCACTTAAAACCATAAATGTAAAGTGCTAATAGGATATTAACAAATTGAATCCAAAACTATAGTAAGAAGGCAATATAACATGAATAGGCGGCATTTATTCCATGAATGCAAGGCTAGTTCGATATTAGAAAAACTATTAATGTAACACAACTTATTATTAGGCCTAAGGGGAAACTATCATAATTCTATTTCCAAAGGTGCTGAGAAAGCCTTCAGAAAACTCAACATTCATTCCAGATTAAGAAAAAAAAGGCACTCAAGAATTGATGAATCTCTTCCTAACCTGTCATTGTGTGTGTGTGTGTGTGTATATGCATGTATGTGTAAATATATACGTACCATCTGACTTACCATTGCTTCAATATTTTTCTATATTTATTTTAGAGTTACAATAATCAAGACAATGTGGTATTTATGAAAGAATGGACAAGTAAATCAGTGTAATATAATAGAGAACTTCAGAAATAGACCCACATATATCTAGTCAACTGACTTGACTAAGGAGCAAAGGCAATTCAGTGAAAAAAGATAGTCTTTTCAACAAATGAAACTGAAGCAACTGAACATCCACATGTAAAAAAGTAATAATAATCGACCTTCATTTATACCTTTCACAAAAGATAACTCAAAATGGGTCAGTGACCTAAGTGTTAAAATACAAAACCACGAAAGTTCCAGAAGATAATATAGAGAAAATCGAGATGACTTTATATTTGACAATGACTTTTAAGCTACAACACCAAAATTATGATCCATGAAATTTTTTTTAAAAAAAGGTAAGTGCGACTTCTTTTAAAATTAAAAACTCTTGTTCTGTGAAGGACAGTTAAGGAATGAAAAGATAAGCCACAGACTGGCAAAAATATTTGCAAAACCTTTATCTCTTAATGGACTTGCACCTAAAATATACAAAGAACTTGAGCTCAACAACAAGAAAACAAACAACCCATCTTAAAAAAAAAAAAAAAGAGCAAAGGAGCTGAACAAATACTTTACCAAAGAAGACATACAGATGGGAAATAAACCTGAAAATAAACATGAAAAGAGGCTCAACATCAATTGTCATTAGGGAACTACAAATCAAAACAATAACGAAATGTCACTGCACACTTAATAGCATGGTCATACTCCAAACTAAACACCAAATGCTGGTGACAATATAGAGCAACAGGGACTCTCATTATTTCTGGTAAATGGTAGAGACACTTTGGAATATAGTCTGGCAATTTTTTACAAGGTTAAATCTTTTCCTACCATATGATCCAGCAATCATGCTCTTAGGCATTTACACAAAAGCGTGAAAAATCATGTCCACACAAAAACATCAATGTTTACAGCAGCTTTATTCATAATTGCCAAAAACTGGAAGCAACCAAAATGTTCCTCAGTAGGTGAATGGATAAGCAAACTGTGGTACATCTTTGCAATGGAATGTTATTTAGTGATAAGGAGATTATGCGCCATCTATATATGAATATATGTAGAGGAACCTTAAATGCATGTCACTAAAGAAAAGAAGTCTTCTGAAAAGGCTACATACTGCTTAATTCCAACTACATGATATTCAGGAACATCAAATCTGTAGATGCAGTAAAAATAAAAATTTCAGGGGTTTGTCAGGAGTTTAGGGGCAGGGAAAAAGAGAGGAAAGAAAGAAAATAGGAAGCACAAAGCATTTTTAGGACAATGAAACTATTATTTTTCTCATATGATGGATACATGATCTTAAGAATTTGTCAAAGCATAGAACTGTAAAAGACATAGAGTAAACTTTAATGTAAACTGTAGACATTAATTAAAAATAACATATCAATCAATATTGGATTATCAATTGTAACAAATGTACCACACCAATTAAAAGATGTTAGTAATAAAGAAACGGTGTGTGTGAGAAGAAGGAATACAAGGGAATTCTGTAATCTTTTTGCTCAATTTTTCTGTAAGCTTAAAACTGCTCTAAAAATAAAATCTATTAAGAAAAATTAAAAAAAAAGACAACGTGACAAACGGAGATTTTTCAGTGCGTATCACAGATAATGGGCTAATAACGCTCAAAAATTGAACTAACATATGAAGCCTATAAAATTCACAAAATGCAACAATTGTTTAGTAAAACATGAAATTAAGGTAGTATATTCAGTAAAATATTCTTTCCATCAGCAGTTGAGGAGATTTATTCCTTATAGACATAAGACTTGGTTTCTATAAATATGCAGACTTTAATTTCTGGTTCTCATCTTCTAAAGTAAGATGATAACAGGCATATTGCTAAAATCCCTTATATACATTATTATAACCCTCCCCAAATTACTGAAATAATTATAAGAACATTTTTCTCCACAAGTCACTTCAATGCGCCAATTCATGCACTATGTTCTATTTATCTTATTGTTTGACAGCTGTATTTGATAAATATCTGTTAAGTGATGAATAATGATATTGACAGAACAATTGGATCATGATTGAATCTATACTATGGTGTAACTGTGCTATTTACTTGAGCAAGCTTAAGTAGAAGGTATCCATTTTGAGTTGTAACTGTGACTGTGTCCACAAAGTACCTTTCCAGTTCTTACTCTTGCTTGCCTAGTTTTGCATCATTACTAATACATTTCTACGGTCTTTGCTGACCTGCCTTTTAAAGGTCATATCTTTGGGATCAGAGATTACAAAATAAATGTTTTCAATTACCAACCCCCCACAAATTGAATTTAAGCAAAGGCTTCACCAAATATATTAGTAAAGCTTAATACAACTTTTATTTCTACTCTATATTTATTACTGAGGAGTTATGCATTCTCAGGAGGGCTTGGTGTTTTCCTAGTAAGCCCAGCAAAATCCAAAAAACAGCTTCTTTACTCAGCCCTGCATAGTAGGATGAGGGGATATAAGAACGCCTTAGTCTTTGGCAGAAAGAAGATGTCACATTTAAGAAGAAATAGCAATTGAGATTAGAAAAAAAATGTTGAAATTAAATGATAATGTAAACATGATATATGAAAACTTGGATGCAATGAAAGCTATACTTAGAGGGCAGTTCATAGGTTTAAAATATTGATAGAAGAAAAGATAACAATTAATGTCTTATGCATCCAGCTTAAGATAATTTAAAAAAAAATTAAGAGCCAATTGAACCCAAACTGTAAAAGGAAGGGCGCATTCCAATAGAAGGGCATCCTAAAAATTACCTGTCCAGTTCTCAAAACTGCCAAGGTCATTAAACAAAGAATCTGTGAAATTATCCAGCCAAGAGCAGCCTAAGGAAGTCTGACCACTTACTGTAATATGGGTATTCTGGCTGGGATCCTGGGACAGAAAAAGGACAGTAAGTTACACCTAAGGTACGCTAATGAAGCTAGGAACTTTAGTTAATAATTTTTAAAAAGTGAGGTAAAATAGAAAATATAGTAGGGAAGGAATAAAACAAGGATGAGGGTAGGGAAGTGTATTATCAAGGTAGCCAAGCTTCCAAAAAATACAAGTGCTTGTTCCTACCGATACATTATATGAAACCACTGCATGGGTCTCAAAACAGTCTGTTTGAGAAGGGGTGGGTAAGCAATTATTGTTGCTTCTTCCTGTTTCCCATCTCTTGTTGGTGAAAGTCCTCTTCACTGTACATCAGCTCCCCTGTATTTCTGGGCTATGTTGCCTGGCCCCTCTGTGCAGTCCCTGCTAAAACCAGATCATGTGGTCAGACCTGGGTGTGGCTACTGTAGCTCCAGCAAATAGGAGCCCTGGAAGATGGCTCTAAACCCATCTCTTACCCCCAGGGAAAGATGAGGCAACTGTTGGGATCAGAGGATCAGCAAATTGCCATGGTTTTGTAGAGTAAGCTAAAGCTGAGGCCTCTCTGTGGGGGAAGGAAGGGAAGCAGCCAAGGCCCAGGAGATAGGGTGAAGGAGTGGGGGTGGTCAGGGAAGCCTCTTGAATAAGTTATTTGAGCAGAGAACTGGATAGATTGTGTGCACAAGCCATGCACACACATTAAGGTAAAGCTTTTCAGGCAGAGGGAGCTGCAAGAATAAAGGCTTTGAGTTGGGAGTATTCTCGACCTGTTTGAGAAAAAACAGGAAGCCAGTATGGTCAGAGCGAAAAGAGTGAGGAAACGAGTCATGTGAGGCCAGGCCAGCCTTGCTGATGACATTGGTTTTATTCTGAGAAAAATATGAAGCCATTTGTAGATTTTGAGTAGAGAATTTATATGACCATATTTGCAATTTAAAAGAACTGTTCAGTCTCTTATGTTGAATCAAGACTGAACGGGAATAAGGAAGGAAGCTGGGAGACCAGATGAGAGTTAATGGTGATGATGGCTTGAGCCAGAGAGGTACCAGTGGTGAAAAGTGGACAGATTCGAAATATATTGCAAAGGAGAGTCAACAGGAATTGTTTATATCCTAAACTGAGAGAGAAGACTCAAAATTTTAGTCAAAAGCTTTCCATTTGCTGAGATAGGAAAAAAAATATTGAGAGAAGTACATGGAACAATTTAATTTTGCATATCTTACTTTGTGGTTCTGTGAGACATTCCAATGGAGGTACCTAGAGTTCTAGGAGAGGTTGGGACTATAAATTTGGAAGTTATCTGCATTTAATTTTTGAGCATGCAGCTGAATAAAGTTACCTGAAGATTGAGTAGAGCTGGAAAAGAGCTCCAAGAACTAAGCCCCAAACTATTCTAACTTTTAGGAGACAGGATGATGAAGATACAATTGAGGGAGCAAAAGAAGACACTAATGAGGTAAGAGATCAAAGAGAAAGTGTTATCCCAGAAGTCCCAGGGTGAATAAACAAGGGAGTCAGATACTTCTGAGAACAAGTAAAAGGAGAAATGAAAATTAAATCAGAGTTTTCAAGCAATGTTGTGCAAAGTCCTAGATTTCATGGAGGTGCCCTATGAGTCCCTGTGAAATGAACAGGGGTATGTTCAATGGGGTTTAAGAGGAGGCTGAGACAAAAGATTCCCTCTCTGTTTCAACCAGACCAGCTCCACTTTTTTTCTTTGTGCTCCGTGTGAAGTTTACCTTGAAAAACTAGTTCTACTGCTTATAATGCAGAAGTATGAAAATGTTTGGAGTATTCTACCACTGGGAAAGGGACAAGAATGTGGGGAGAGACCACCTCTGTGTTGTAGGTTTTCGTGGGAAGTCAACGTCTGAAGGTAAAAAGAAAAGTTTAGATCTGATATCCAAGAGTCTTTCAGGTATCAATCCTTTGGACTCTGCTCTCTTAGTAAGAGCCCTGAATGACAGATGTCACCCCTTCACTAGTCTGATAATGACAATGGCAGTTATGATGTAGATAACCCTCATAACATGGGCTTGATAACGTGGATAACTCTCTGCAGGGTGCTGTCACAAGCACCCATCTGACCAAAGTGCCCTCTTGAACTCCTTGGTTTTGAAGAGAACACTGAATTGCAATGTTTATAGTGAGTGAAGAAACCCTTCCTTCCTTTGCTGATGCTGACCTTTTCATCAGTTTTAAAGTCTGTCCATCCTCTGATGGTATGTGAACAGATCGAATCCTTGAATTCTAGCTTCCTATATGGGAGTGGTTTACATTTTATAGTCAATTTCTAATAATCCTACATTTTTTCTAGGTTTCTCACAAGCTATCATCCTTCTAATTTCTGCCCTGAAGAAAATTTGAGTTTAAGTAAAGCAAGCTTATTTTCCTCTGCAAACTCTTTCACTTCAGAAATAAGGATCCAACTGCAAGGAAAATAAGCACAAGCAGCTGGATTTAGGTGCATTTTAATCCACATTTTTGAATCATGAGGCAGAATGTTGCCTTATAAGTCCTGTGCTCCTCTAGAAAGACCTTGACTCTATATTTTATAAAAGTTGATGGAGAGTCAGGTACATCTGTATTGTAAGGGAACACATGATGCCACAACATATTTAAGATAAGAGAAAAGATTCAGCATCACCTTTGTTTGTTAGTCTTATGTTCTCTACTATGGCTCCTCCTTCTCCTCTGATCCTATTCCCAATGTATAGTGGTCTTTGGGTTATGTCCCATAGTTGAGAAGGAGGGTCGACACTAAAGGATGTAGAGATGGAATTAAATGATATTCTCAGAGAGGCTGGCTCCTCTGGGTTTCAGGACTTATCTGGCCTTGGAACCCTCTAGAGGCTATAGGTGTTTTGGAGCTACTAGATGGAAAAACCAAAAAATGTGGAATGATAACCCACATCAGACTTTGAAATCTGTAACTACTTTTAAAATTATTGAGTTTTTTGTATATACATTATATTTCACATTTAAAAAGCATTAAAAAGATAGAAAAGATATATGGTGCAATGCTTTAGGATGGTTCACAAGTCACAACTTCCTTGTCCACTGTGGAGAATATTTGTTGCTTTAATCTGCACAGAATTCTTTCTCTTTTCTTTGAGAAGCCTACCATGACCCACCTTCATAACTGTGATTTAGTGAGGCTAATCCTTCACCAAGCTCGTGGGGTAGGTCTGAGCCATAGGCCAAGTCTGTAAGTCCATTCCACAGCCCTGAGACTGAGTCAAGAATGGACTTAGAACTGCATTATGCCAAATGCAGTCAGGTGTAGGACTGTGTAGGACTTTTGGAAAGGATACACTCTGTTCATTACAAATGAATTTAGTACATAATTCAGCTATATAAAGAATGTTATATCTTGAGAATTCAAGGATGTTTAGTATATAAAAATAAATAAATATCATGAAAAACAACAGAACAAAAAAGAAAAAGGATCATATTTGATGCAGAAAATGGATTTTGTCAACTTCTATATCACTTTATGGCAAAAAAGAACTTTGCAAATTCTAGGTATAGAAGGGACCTATCTTAATTTGATATGAGTTCCCAATACTAAATATATAGTAAAATGAGACAACGGTAAATTATTGCAAGTTTTCTCCCTTTGGTGGGCCTGAGGTAAAGATGTCTAATGTCACCATGATTATTTAAAATTGTACTGCTAGTCTTAGCCAAAGTAGTAAAGCACGACAAATACAATTTATTCGGACTGAAAAAGAAGAAATAAAACTCAGTATTCATCAGAGAAATTAATATCTAAAAAAAGTATCCAGAATAATCTCCAAAAAATTCTATAATGAATATTTTAGTTACCTTTTAATCACTGTTTACAAGGTCAATATATAATAATAAACTAATTTCTAAATGCCACCAAATACTCAGTAGAAAAATTTACAGTTTTAAGGCACCCCAAAAATATTTTTTAAAACTTGAAATAAAACTAACAAAAGATGTGCAAGACCTCCACACAGAAAATTCTGCATTTTATTGAGAGAAATTAGAGAAACTAAATAAATTAGGAATATTTCATTCTTATATATTGGTAGGCTAAATCTTACAAATA
Source organism: Myrmecophaga tridactyla (assembly GCA_004026745.1). Taxonomy (NCBI): domain Eukaryota; kingdom Metazoa; phylum Chordata; class Mammalia; order Pilosa; family Myrmecophagidae; genus Myrmecophaga; species Myrmecophaga tridactyla. Next base: position 130,931 of record PVIY010001516.1, read on the forward strand.
CATAATTTCAACCAAAATTGATCTATAAACAAAATGCAATTTCAACGAAAGATCAAGCACTTTAGGAAGTATATATTAACTAGCTGACTTGGATATGGTAATACAAACATATATGTTTAAACATAGATAGAGAGATTGTCATGAAAATGATGTTGAGGAAAAGGAGCCAAACACAAAAGAAAATATGCTGCATGATTTCAGCTATATAAAATTCAACAAAAAGGTAAAACAACACATGTAGTGTTAGAATTAAGAATAATGGTTGCCTTTGGAAGAGAAGGGTATGATTGAGATGGGGTAAAGATTTCAATTTATTGTGATAGTAACTTCTACACATAATGTCTCCTATGTAGTAATTAATCAAGATAGTCACTTAAGGTTTATGAAAATTAACACACATATGCGTGTGTGCAAAATTCAATTTTTAAAAGTTAATAAAAGCAGTGTAGCTGTAATAAGGATAAGGAAGCCAAAGACATTAAACAAAAGGAGCATGGGTTGAAAGAGTGGGTTATAATTTAAATGTCCTTCCCTCTCTATATTAATGATTTCTGAGAATTTTAAAATATTTTTTAGAATTTATATAATTGAATTTTATAATATTTACCAAATGTACCTCCTCTGAGAATGAAATTGATGCATTTTTCTTTATAAGATAATTTAGTGGTTTCTAAGCAGAAAAAACAAACTTCATTTGCTATACATAAAGCATGATGATTTCAATATTTAGAATACTTAAAATAAAATATGTACAATATTTAAAGTAAAGAAGTAAAATAAATTAAGATAAGACACTGATATTGGAAACTCCTTGCTTTACTTGTCAAATTATGACATTAAAAAATGACAAATGAAAACATCACCCAAAATTATTTCTATTATTCTCATCATTTCATAAATTAACCATTTTAATTTTAAAAATTTAAGAAATACAAAGCACAATTTTCTTGGTACAAACTTTACAAAAATCACATGAAGAATACTTAAAATGAGAAATTTTACAAATAATTTTTAAAATTTTATACCATTAAACCATAGGTAGTTATGCTTTTGATACAAGCTTTTTAGTTTTCAAGTATATATACTTCAAATTGATATATTTATATCTGCCATGTACACTAAGTAATCTATGATGTTGGTCTTATTCTGAAGCCCTGCTTATAACCTTGTTGTGAAAAATCAAGTTTTATTTAGGTAGATAGATGTATTAATTTGCAAGCTGCCAGGATGCAATATACCAGAACTGGAACAGCTATTAAAAAGGGAACTTTATAAGTTGCAACTTTACAATTCTAAGCCTATAAAAACGTCCAAACTAAGGATCCAGGGAAAGATACCTCAGTTTGAGAAAGGCCAATGGGTGAGGAACACCTCTGTCAGCTGAGAAGTCATGTGCCTGGCATCCTCTGGTCCCCTGCTCTGGGCTCCTTAGCTTTCAGTTTCTGTTCCTGTGGGAGTTCCTCACTTTGCTTCTCTGGGGAGCTGGCTTTCATGGAGAGCTGGCTTTCATCTCTTGGCTTCCCTTAGCTCTCTCCAGATTCTGGCTTGCTTAACGTCTCACAGTGATGTGTGCTGGGCTCCAAACACCTGTGTCTCTGTTCTCCAAGTGTCAGCATCTGTATCAGCTATGCCTTTAAGTCTCTCTCCAAATGGTTCCACTTTTAGAGGATCCCAGTAAACTAATCAAGACCCACCTGGAATGGGTGGATTCGCATCTCCTTCTAATGAAAAGATCACAGCTTCAATTCGGCGCACCACATCTTGGTGGAGATAATCTAATCAAAAGTTTCCACTTGCAATATTGAATCAGGATCAAAATAAATGGCTGCCCTCACAAGATAGGATAAGTTTTAAAACATGACTTTCCTGGGGTACATGATACTTTCAAACTGGCACAATAGATAAAATTAGCATGCAATCTTAATGCACTTTAGCACCATTTGGGATATTCTGGGTGAATTAATTCCAGTCAAAGTACAACTGCACCTCAGTCATTGTAATGTTTTCTAGCTTCCACTTAATGCAGTTAGAATGAATGCAGACTGGTGAGTAGCAGGTGTCTGGCTCGAGACAGCTGCAGAAACCTGCCTTCAGGGAACTCCCCGTTTGGAATCTCCCTATACTCTGGCTAGTACAATGCAAAGCCTTCATTTATTGCCCTGCATGTTACATTTAAAAATGTATCTAAGAAGGATGGGTGGTAATGGGTGGCAAGGTATTGGACCAAGGTTTGGGAAACAATGCCCAAGTATGTTTAGTCTCATCCAATTCTCGATTAGTAAAGATGGCAGTCAAGAAATGCCATTTATGAGGAGAAGATGGGTTAAAGTTTACTATTTAAAATTTCAAAGGAGACTATGAGGAGAAGGAAAGCTCCAATCTCACTTTCAATTCAGAGTCGATATAAATGTCCTGGTTTGCATGCGCCATCAAGGTTGGCATCTGAGTTCATGGTTTGTTGTTTATTGTTACAAATAATCATTTTTTAAATATGGTTGACTGAAAACTGAAATCAGAAACATACACGAATCCGCCCAATTCTGGCAGGATTCCCGTTGCCACACTGTAAGGTGGTAAGATGCGCCCCTCATACAGGGTGAGATTCTGGCTACCCGCAGTACCCAGGCACTCCCACTCACTCACGTGGATCGCACACACCCTCAGCCAGCTTCTCGGCTCAGTGACGTCCACTGACAACTTCCTGACGAAGAAAATTTCGGGAATAGACTACTTTACAGTCTTGTCATTAATCTTAGTTTCAATAGGACCTTATCAAATATTAAAGGTTTTCTTGAAGTTTAGCTTATTAACAGGAAAAAAAAATGTTCACCTTGTAACGTTGAGAAAAAAAAACAACAACTACAGAATGCAATAGAGAGGATAAGCTCAAAATGAACTAAGAGACTATGGGAAGAAAGATTCCAACATCCCAACAAGGATGACATTTCTTTTGTTCTTCCTGGTTGTCATATTTATATACTTGCTTACAATGAAAATTTATCAATTATAAACATAAAAAGAAAACATTTAAAGTCCTTTTTCTGAATACAGTGACAGAATCAAACTGTGACATCTTATGTCCAAGTAATAGGATGTCCAAGTAAAGTGTCCCCAGAGGATAAATGGCCTTTACTAACATTTTAATTTACCAAGGCCTAAAACCAACACTCGACCACATATATAAAACCCATCTCTTTACCCAAGATCCTTTAATGACACAAATGAGTTCCCCCATCTCAGAAAAGACAACCACACAGACGTATGCACACATGTACAAAACTACAAGCAATAGTCGCCAGGCTTCTAAAGAAGATTAGAAGATAACTGAGAATTTAGTATCATTCAAACTTCGTTTATGATAACCTCCTTAATGTGAAAAATAATCTGATAAATTTCCTCCTTTCTCTTTGAATTCAGTCAGAAGAACTTTCTCTCTTTGCTGAAGTGACTGATACCACTTAACCTTTTCAGAGCACTTTATCTTTATTTCTTTTTTCAGAAGTGTCATTTCACTTTTCCTGAAGCTGATCAACATCCATCATAAATTTCCTTTCAAGCTGAAAATAAACACAGGAGTTTTGAATTTTTGTGAACTCTTCTATTATTGTTAAGTTTCAGCATCCGTATTCCATTCTGATGAGGAATAGAGGCATTATATCTCAGCATTTAATTGTAGTTAGGGTGTGTAATGAGTAGCATTAGGAACTCTGATGGGAATCAGAACTGTATCTCACTTTGCTCAGGTTTTTAAAAAATTTATTTGTATTTTATAAAATTTTTTTACATATTACTACCAAGCTGGTGGGAGTAGAGTAGCATTATGATTAAAAAAAATATAATATATATATATATATATGCTTTTTGAACAGATGTGTTTGAATGGTGTTTATACACACACACACACACACACACACACACATATAAACACCATTCAAACACATCAGTTTAAAAAGCATAGTTTCTAATACTATATTGTTATAAAAAGTCTTAACTTCAGCAGCATTTCAGAATGTAGGAACAATCCTACCTAATACCTACTTATGCATCCAAATTCTTCCTTATAAATTTACTCTGAACCTTGACTGGATGTCCATTTTTAAATAAACATGGCTTATCCCTATGCTTAAATCTAAATAGATTGAATTGCCTATAATAGAAATGAAAAGCCTTGCTCTGAGGTCTGACTTAGAGAATGAGTGGTCTTTCAATTTTTCGACTGAAGAATTAGAGCATAAATATATATATGTGTGTGTGTGTGTGTGTGCAAAAGGAAAGATATGCTGTCACACTTCTCAGTCTCCTGTATGATATATTGTGTGTTGTGACCACTGATGTTGCTTATAAAAACTTGTGATGTGTCCTTTAATAATCTATAGTGCTATATAGATTAAACATGGTCTGTTTCCATCATCCCTAGCTCATTTTCAATGTTATTTAACTTTTTGTTAAGCCCTACACATTAAGAGAACTATTATTAAAAGGAAAAAAAATCAACTTTCAGAATTTAATCTTCACAACTTTATTACACAAGTGCCTACAAATACTTTATGTACATATAGTTTCTGAAGCTTTCTTGACATATATCGATGGTGTTTTACTAATAAAAAAGATTGGGTGATTCCTTCCTATTTCAAAACCCAGTTAACTACCACATTCCCCTTCATTCACAAATTAAAGCATTAAAGATCTTAGATTTCCTTTCAAAGTATGAACCCTAGTTCTCCTGCAAATAGATTTCAGTGGCAATGAATGAATATGGAAACTCCCAAATGAAATATCAAACTCAACTGAGACATCCCAAGTCTTCCTGTGACACTGAGAACAGAAGTGAAAATCAATACCTGATAAAGTGCCAAATGCAAATTACCAGAGAAAGAGAGGCACTACTCTGGATATAATAGCAAAACTGTATGAGGTGACATTGGACGGGTGGCAGACTCATGAAGGACGCTTCTAAGACTCTCTTTTAAATTATGAGATTGGAAAAAAAAGCAGTCAAAGTAGAAATAAGAGCCAATCTTGATTTTTCATTCACTCATACTGAATAATTCAAAATAGATACAAATTTAAGGACAATATTCTGAAACACCAACTTTAATTACATATATTTTTCTTCATAGTTGTAGCTATTATTATTTTCAACAATACTTAATAGAAAATAATCTTTTTATAGTATTGAATAGTTGCAGGTTAAAATAACTTTTCATGAAAAAAAAAAGGAAAGGAGAAAAAAATTAAACAAATTACACCAGGATTTATACTCATTGTATCAATTGTATTTTAATGGTCATATTAAAGCAGTCTTTTATTTTTACACATAGCTTAACTTTACCAAAAACCTGTTATTTTTATAACTATAAAAATTTTAAGAAATATTTTGCAAAAACGGTTCAATATTAAATTTTAGAATTACTACGGATTTCCCATGGACCTTCCCTCTTATTAGAACAAGCATTTCAATATCTCTATTGAAAATTTTTTTCTAGTTTTATCTCTAGTTTTATGAATTAAGGGGGAAACCCTCCCATCACTCATATAAATCCATGCACTTCCATCAGCTCTTTGAAAAGATGCGCAACTTTTAAAAAGTGTTACAAAGTCTATTTCTGTGTAGAAAATTCAGTATCCTAATTCTAGGACTACAAGTATTTTGCTATCACTGCTGATGGGAGGTTTTATTTTATCAGAGTTTAACAACTATGAATAATCCCATTTTCCAGGAGACTGATCAATATTAGCCCACCACACCATACTCTAGAATACATAATATATATATATATTTATTTATTATATATTACATAGGTGTGACAACCACTTTCTTTGAAGATTCTTTTAAATACAGAGTGTGCCATATCAACAGGTGATACTAATTAGAAAATAAAGTGACCCATGCCTGTTATTTTTCTGGCTTGCTTATAAGACTCATTATCCCATTTATGGAGAAGTTTAGGGAATAGGTTTTGCCTGGATTAAGAAAGTAGGATGCATGAACATGGTCGAACTAATTCAAGTAAGTCTCGTATTTGATGTAAGTATGGAGGTATTTCTGCAGGTTTTTGCTTCAACGTTAGTTAAAGAAGAAGAGGAAAACTTTAAATTAGTCATCAACTATCTAATGGGTTGTTTTAGATAAGTAGCCTCATAGTCACAGTCTGTTATATCTTTTTGGTCTTGAAGATGTGCACCTCTGTTTTTTATGGACCCTTACCAGGACTGCTGTTCTATATAACTTAAACATAAAACTTTAATTGATTGCCAAAGCATGATAAAATCCATATTATATAATTGCAAAATCATGAAAACAACTTTAAAATGTCATTAAAATAGACTGATACTTTATACTAAAAACAGCCTTCAAGGAGAATAATCAGGTCTTGGATTTCCTAAAATAGAGAAAATTAATTGAAGGGGAAAGGTAGAACACAAGGGGGTTGGATATAAATTTCATGTGAAAAAAAAACAAACAAGCATACGGTATATGACTTTTTATTGGTCCTTGGGAGAGACGTTTTAGACTGGAAGGAAAAACATGTGCATACTAATCACAAAGAAACCATCTACACCTTCTGTTTTACTGCAAATTTACTGAATTCAAAAAGACTGTTCATTTCACTTCACCCCACATTGTCAGCACCCATAGCACAGGCTAATAATTCTATCTAGGGTTCTTTGATTTGTATAATACAGTTAAACTGCTTTGTCCGTCTTCTGAAACTCTCAAACATTAAATGCATCAATGGTTATTTTTATAGCAGCAAAGATCACGAAGGCTTTTGCTAGACTTTCCATCAGAAATCTCACTAATGGGGGAATTTCTGTTTCATTTTGAAGCTGTCCAGGCCAAATGTTGAACAGAAGAGAAAGACTCTAAGCTCATAGGAACATGAGCTGGACAATGTTTTTCTTTTTAAACAAATTCTCACATGGGGTCGAAAGTCATTGAACACAAAATGGAAGGATTTTTCCTTCGTTCAAATGAGATGAACTGACTGTGATTATTGTCAGTCGTTTATAAGCTAGTTTAACCAAAGTACATGGATTTCTTTGCTGAAAAAAGCTATTAAAGAAATATTTACGACCCTTAAACCCTTGTGTTTAAAGTCTTGTTTTTTTAAATTGTGTTTCTTACTTTTCAAGTTGTTATAAAATACAGGGAAAATACCCTATATAGTGTCCTAGGGGAGTTAAAAAAAATGACAAGAATACACCATGGAGACAAGTATAAGCTCTGAGGCAAACTATAAAATGGGTGTGAACACTCAGCCTCCCCCAGATCCTAAGATCTGATTGCTTTGATAGCTTTCAGAGAGACTGATAGACAATTTCACAGAATTGGCTGAAAGGCTCAGGAAAAGGTTTGCCACTTGGTTCCGTTATTGGGAGACCCATGCCAACTCAGGGTCCTAGAAATCTCCAAAAGTTTAGAGAATCCTATTTTTATGTAAAACTGGAACCAGTGGGGTTAGTACTTGTCATTATCGAATGATGCTTTTGTAAAGGGAGCAAAGAAAGTATAAATACATTTGCATACATTGTATCAGTAATTACCCTACAATTTCTCTCTCATTTCCACTAAGAAAGGATCAAAAATAGTTTGTCCAGAGAAAAAAGTTTTCCAATTTTGTGAGCCTTAGTGCAATGATTGATTGAATTGTGCTTTTATTCAATTTTCATAATTTCATTTATTCTTTTGTCAATATACTACATTATATCCATCTGTCCATTCTCATTTCCATATGGCTAAAACCAAAATTCCAGAAGGATTTCTATTTCTACTTTGTCCATATTTTGTCTAGACTACCAAGGATTATTAATGATAATCAATCAAGCACAGGCAACTATAAATTTATGCTCATTATGCTTAACTGGGCATATTATACTATTCAGAAATTCACAAGTTTTCTCTAAATTGGTTCAGTCTCTGGCATTCTGTAATGACTATTTAAAAATACATTTATTCTCTTCAACTATCTGACACTACCATCCTGTCCTTATACTATGAAATTTATTAGGCTTCTTAATTTTCAAAGAAAATGAAAGTTCTCCTTTTTAAAATTCCTCAGTCACTTGCCAGAAAGTATTAAAACTGCCTTCAATGTCCCTGAATTGGGTATTTCTGAATGTTCTGTTCCAATGCTGAGCACTGGGGTATAGAACAAAAGAAGTGAAACTGCCTAAGACTGTTATTTGGGATTTTCAAAACATGAAAAAGCATAAAATGCAGGATTTGATTACTTCTGATAGCCATTATCCAGTAAAAACCATCCTTTTTCAGCAGACATTGCATGCAATTTACCCCAGCTGCCACTTGCTCCATATTTACAAGCAAGTTCCTTTCAACTTGCTGAGGCCAAAGAGATGAGGTCACAGTATTGAGTATGAGCTTCCGATGAGGTTTCAGGACAGATCACATACATGTGTTCTGGAGATGGGTAAAATATATTAGAATGTCACTTTCCATAGTAGCTGTGTGCTACTGAACAATTAACCTCCTTATTATAAGTTCAAGGTTGTATAAAATGAAGATTGTAGAAGCTACATAATAAGTATTCTTAATTCATGTAAAATGCTTTATAAATGTGTGTCAGTTCCCACTGTCTTATAGAAATTCTCTTAAATATTGTTATCCATACGAATATTATATGTTATCCATGTTATCATATGTCATTGTATATGTTATATGTTATCCATACGATAAGGATTCCCTGACTCCATTCTAGGCAGAGCGATGCCATTCAGAAGGCATAGAGTGGTGGGAGAGACAGAAAGGGCCTGCATGAGAAACTACTTAGTAGAGTAATAATACAAAAACTAAGGGGTGAGAGATTTTAAAAATAACTGGGGAACTGGGTGGCAGTGGCCATCATACAAGCTGTCAAAACTGTCATAGGGACAGTTACCATGACTTCCCCCAAACAAGTATTTCCATATGGTCATGAATGATATCATGTCATATTAGAGAGTTAGGCTTTATATCTTTGAAGAGATCACATTTAATCCTTTAATTTTTTAAAATATATTTTTAAAAATATTTTCATTGCGAATCATATGCATACATTTCATACATGGTGCACAATCAGTGGCTCACAATATCATCATATAGTTGTGTGTTCATCACCATGATCATTTTTTAGAACATTTGCATCACTGCAGAAAAGAAATACAAAGAAAAAAGAAAAAACTCATACATGCCATACTCATTACCCCTTCCTCTCATGGTCTACCCAATTTATTTTACCCTTTATCTCCCTTATTATTTATTTTTATCCATATTTTTTTACTCAGCCATCCATACCCTGGATAAAGGGAACATCAGAAACAAAGTTTTCACAATCACAAAGTCATGTTGTAAAATTATAACTTTATACAATCATCTTCAAGAATCAAGGCTACTGGAACATAGCTCAATAGTTTCACGAACTTTCCTCGAGCCACTCCAATATGCAATAAGGTAAAAAAGAATATCTATATAATGCATAAGAATAATCTCCAGGATAACCACTTGACTCTGTTTGAAATCTCTCAGCCACTGAAACTTTATTTTGTCTCATTTCTCTCTTCCCCCTTTAGGTCAAGAAGGTTTACTCAATCCCATGATGCCAGGTCCTGGTTCATCCCAGGATTTCTGTGGCATGTTGCCAGGGAGATTTACACCCCAGGGAGTCATATCCCATGTAGGAGGGAGGACAGTGAGTTCACCCGCCGAATTGGCTTAGAGAGAGAGGCCACATATGAGCAACAAAAGAGATTCTCTGGGATGACTCTTTGGCATAATTTTAAGTAGTCTTAACCTATTCTTTGCAGGAATAAGTTTCATAAGGGCAAACTCCAAGATTGAGGGCTCAGGCTATTAATTTGGCTGTCCTCTCTGCTTGAGAGAATATCAGAAATCCCCCATATGGGGAAGTGGAATATTTCCTCCCTTTTCCCCAGTTTTCTAAGGGGACTTTGCAAATACTTTTTTATTCACTGCTCAAATTGCTCTGAGATAGCTTGGGGCATCACATTAATCTGTACAAACCAACAAGGTCCCATGCCCTATTCAAGATTCCATGCACTTATGGTGTTCAACTTAAACAATTAACGAGTAAATTAGGTAATGCAGTACCAAACATACAAATTTTGCACCCCATAAATATCTCTCCCTTTGGTCTCAAACAGAAGTTGAAGTTTTAAAATATGGACGATGTAATCCTTTACCCTGTATTCTGATTTACTTTAGTTCTATCCAGATCAGCTTCATTCATATCTCTACTTGAAGTCTGATAACAAGTTCAACTTTTAAAATAGTTCCTGTACCGGGGACTGCTGACTTTCATAGCTTCAGAGCTCTAACTCCGAGTCTCAGGTGTCACATAAATACCCAAAGTTTCTGGGAACAGTCAGGTTATATACAAACAGCTCAGTATCCCAGAATTTAGAAATAGCATTTAAATGATGTGTATTATTCTCCCCAAAGCAACTGGAACCCATTATGCTAGTTACATCTATATTAACTACCCACTAAAATCCTCATCACCACTTCTTGCTTGCTTTCTTTATTATTGTCCTAATTTCAAAAATGTGATTACAATAATCAAATATTATATTAAAGTCCTGAGACTCTTCGTAAACACGAATCTCAAATTTCATAAAACCTGCTTTTGGAACTTCATTGACCTAATTTATTTTTGGCACTTTACTCACTGCATTTCTCCTTCAGTCTTTAACTGAAAATAAGACCAAATTCTAATTTGTAAAAATTAATACTTATTGGACTTGGATATTATCACTCTCAAACTTTGCATTACACATTCTAAAAGTGTATAAATTATCTAATTATCATAGGAAATATGTTTTGCTTGGACATTGTCATATTTTTTCTCAGAATATGTTTCATCTTGCAGTAATGTGACAAGTTATTAAATTACTGCTCCAACTCAATGATTCTAACCATAAATAATTCTAGGGATAAGTTTCATGTGATTCCTTGAGTATGGATTTCTTATTATCCTGAACACTTTCTCGAGCATACTGAAGAGATTAAAAGTTTATTTATAGATAGATTCAAAGTATAAAAAAAATTATTCCATATGTAATAATAGCAGTAATATTTGTTCTTAAGGGTAATGATAAATACCCATTCATTTTCTTTTTTCTCTTTTTCCTGGTTATGATTTTTATATTACATTTACTGAGTAAAATCAGAGGATTTTGTATTCATTTAACATCTGAGATGTTAAGATTTTACACAAAGTATTTGAAAATGAGCCCTCATTTTGTTTATTTTAAAAATGTATGAATTGCATTTTTACTATAATCTGTAACTGAAACTTGTTGAAATTTGCTCTCATGACATAGCATATGATAATATTGACATGTTTAATGCTACTGTACATGTATATGTTTAAAGCTTTGCTATTGTAATTCTCATTCTATAATTATTTCCTCATAGAGTAAATATTAATTTAGACTTAAACTTGTTTACTTTTCATATTGGTTTTCAGCATTTGGCTCCTTGACTTGCTCACTGTGTGCTAACCACTCCTTAGCGTTGATGACACTGTACAAAGAAACTACAAAGAGAACTAAGAAGTCGGGAGGAGACAGGATACAAGAGAGCATTATCAATAATGAAACTTTTCTTTGTCAGGCCCTGCAATATAAATTTTGTCCCCTCAGACCAGTGAGTCTGTTAAAATTGCTGCTTACTGCCTTAGCATTTTTCATGCATCTTTCCTTCACTGTGGGAACAGAGAAATGTCTGTGGTAAATTGAATCATGCATCCCAATAAACATGTTCTTATACTGATTCCAAATCCTTGTGGGTGCGAATCCATAGTCAATAGACCTTTGGCAGATATTATTTTAGTGAAAGTGTGGATAATTGAAGCAGGGTGGGCCTTAATCCAGATTATTGGAGGTCTTATAAAAAGAATCTGGTAATCACAAGAGCCAGAAAGGAGAGGACATTGCCATGAGGGGGAAGGCAGAGATCAAGCCAAGAAATCCTAAGAATTGCTAACAGTAAGCACTAGAATGCCACAGTCTTTGCAGAAAGTAAGGCTTGCTAATATCTTGATTTTCAACTTCTAGGTGAAAACTGTGAGCCTAAATTCCTGTTGTTAAGGCAAAACCAGTTGGTAGTATTTGAAACAGCAGCTGTGGAAACCTAGGAATGGTTGAAAAGCCACCCATATGCTAAGTTCAATTCTCTGGACTTTACTCCCTTCTAGACTTTGACCTCACAATTTTTACACTCTGGTTGCTCTCTAAAGCCTTCAAATAGAAAAAAAAAACACTTAAAATATTTTGTCCAGCTTTTCTCGTTTTCTGAAGAGATTGTTTTGAACCCCTATTGGATGTGTGGTTTCCAATACTTTTTTTTTCCATACTTTTTCCCACTGTGCAGGTTATTCTTTTACTTTCATAATGAAGACCTTTGAGGTCCCAATTTTATTTTATTTTGGTGAGTTCCAATTTATATAATTTTTCTTTTGTTACTTGTGCTTTGGGTATAAAGTCTGGGAAACCAATGCCCAACAATAGTAGGTCCTGAAGATGCTTCCCTACATTTTCTTCTAGAAATTTTATTCTTCCGAGTTTATTTTTGCATATGGTATGAGGAAGTAGGGGTCTGCTTTCATCTGCAGATGGATATCCAATTTTCCCAGCACCATTTATTGAAGAGGGTTTTCTTTCCTACATTGTCAAAAATCTCTTTGCCATAAATTTGATGGTTGTATTCTGAACTTTCAATTTCATGCCATTGATCTGTATGTCTGCCCTTGTGCCAGTACCATGCTGTTTTGATTACTGTGACTTTGCAAGAAGTTTTAAGGTCAGGATGTGTGTGTCTTCTAACTCCATTGTTTATTTGGGAGCTCTTAACCTTCCTTAAAAATTTGGTGATCAGCTTTTTCATTTCTGCAAAGAAGGCGGTTGGATTCATATTGTATTGAATCTTTTAAACGTTTTGGGTAGAATTAATATCTTAACAATATTTGTCCTTTCAATCCATGAGCACAGAATTTCCTATGTATTTAGGTTTTCTTTCATTTTTTTTTGGAATGTCTGTAATTTTATTTATTCAAGACCTTTATCTCCTTGAATAGATTTCTTCACAAATAATTGACTCTTTTTGTTGCTATTGTAAATGGAATGTTTTCATTGACTTATTATTCTGATTGTTCATTACTAGTTTATAGAATGGTCACTTGAGTTGTCAGTTTGTTGAGTTCATTCATTAGCTCTAGGAGCTTTGTTGTGGATTTTTTCAGAATTTTTGGTATATGAGATCATATTATCTGCAAATAGGCAATACTTTACTTCTTTCCCTTTGGATTACTTTTGTTTCTATGTCCTGCCTAATTGCTGTAACTAGAACTTCCAGTACAAAGTTGAACAAAACATTGTGGTGACTGCAGGTATCCTTGTCTTGTTCCTGATCGTAGAGGGAAAACTTTTAGTTTTTTACCCTTAAATATGTTGTTGGCTGTGGTTTTTTCATATATTCCCTTTACCATTTTGAGAAAGTTTCCTTCTATTCATAATTTTCTATGTTTTTATCAAGACAGGGTGCTGGATTTTGCCAAATGCCTTTTCCCTATCAATTGAGATGATCATGTATTGTTTTTTCCTTCATTCTGTTAATGTAGAATATTAGATTAATTCATTTTCATATGTTAAGCCACCTTATATGGGATAAATACTACTTGACCATGGTGCATAATTCTTTTAATCTGCTCTTGCATTCTCTTTGCTAATATTTTGTTGAGGACTTTCGCATTTATACAGATAAGAGCTATTAGTCTATAATTTTCTTTTCTTGTGGTATCTTTATCTGGTTTTGGCATAAGGGCCATGTTGGCCTTGTATAATGATTTAGGGAGTCTTACCTCTTCTTCAATTTTCAAAGAATTGAACAGGATTGATGTTAATTCATCTTGGAATGTTTGGTAAATTCCCCTTGTCAAGCTGTCTGATCTTGTGCTTTTCTTTATTGGGAGATTTTTAAATTCCTGATTCATTCTCTTTACAAGAATTGGTTTATTGAGTTCTTTTCTTTCTTATGATTCAGTATAGTTAATCTGTGTGTGTATAAGGATTTGGCCTTAAATCTAGGTTGTCTAATTTATTGGTTACAGGTTTTCACAGTATACTCTTATAGTTTTTATTTTAGCAGGGTTGGTAGTAATGTTAGCCTTTTCATTTCTGATTTAGTCACTTATGTCCCCTCTTTTTTTAATTGTCAACAAAGCTAAATTTTGTCAATTTTCTTGACCTAGAGAGAGCACTAAAATAGATACACTCAAAAGCATTATGGATAAATCAAATTGAAATTATTGAAATGTTCAAGGATGCCAAGGAAAAAAATGAGACTCAAAGAGAACACATAGAATGCAAACAAATGAAAAATAATAGATTTAAGTGCTCAAATTTCACTAATTGCATTAAATGTAAGTGGTATAAATACACCAATTAAAAGACAACTGTGTAAAAAGTAGATAAATAACATATTCCAGCTCTATTCTGTCTAGAGGAAATACACTTCAAATATAACCAACTTCTCAAATTCTTCCAAAATATTGAAGAGGAGGGTATTCTTCCTAACTTATTCTGTGAGGCCAGCATTACCATGATACCCAAATCTGGTGAAGATATTGCAAAGAAGCAAAAAATTACAGGACAATTTCCCTTGTGAATAGATATGCAAGAATTCTCAACACAATAGCATATGGGAACCATTAGCATACTAAAACGAATATACATTATAACCAAGTGAGATTTATCCCAGGAATGCAAGTGTAGATCAACATAACAAATTAATCAGTATGGTACACATTAATAGAATGAAGGGAAAATGTGATCTTCTCAATTGTTGTAGGAAAAACATTTTAACTGAATCTAATATTTATATTTTTAAAAAATATATAAATACCAAAAAAATAGGGGTAGAAGTGAATATTCTTAATGTGAGGAAAGGTATTTATGAAAGTGCCATGGCTAATTTTTTTTTTTTTTAATTTTGCATATGGGCAGGAGGCCCCAGGGATCGAACTCCAGACCTCCAGCACGGCAGGTCGGAGCTCTGCCTGCTGAGCCACGGCAGCTGCCCATGCTATGGCTAATTTTATACTCAATAGTGAAAGAAGAAAACTTCCCTTCTAGTATCAGGAATAAGATAATGGTTCCTCCTATCACCACTGCTATTCATCATTACACTGGAAGTTCTAGACAATTAAACAAGAAAAATAAAAAAAGACACCTAACTATGGAAAGGAAGAAATAAAACTATTTCTGTTTGCAGAAGACATGGAATTTTAGGTTAAAAATCTAAAGAATCTCAAGAAAAAATAGAGCCAATAAATGAATTCATTAAAGTAGCAGGGTACCTGGTCAACAAGCAAAAATCAGTTGTGTTTCCATATACTAGCAGGGAATAATCTAAAGGAAAATTAAGAAAACAAGTCCAGTTTATATTAGCATCTAAAAGAAAAGAATGTATCTGTGAATAAATGTAACCAATGATGTAAAAGACATACTCTGTACTCTACCAAATGCTACTAAAAGAAAGCAAAGAACTCAAAATGTTGCAAGACATAATGTGTTCATATATTAGGAAAGTTACCATTAAATATTGTCAATACTACCTAAAGCAAGTTACAGAATCAACACAATTGCTATCATAATTCCATCAGCAATTTTCCCAGAAATGAAAAAGCCAACAATCAGATTAATATGGAATTGTAATGAGCCTCAAATGGCAAAATCAATCTTAAAAAATAGAGGTCTCATACATCTTGATTTCAAAATTTACTACAAATCCATCAACTATAATCAAAACAGTTTAGTACTGGCATAAAATAGATATATATACACCAAGGAAATAGAACTGAGAATACAGACATGAGCTCAAGCATTTATGAACAACCAGTTCTTTACAAGAGTTGCCAAGTATATTAAATGGGGAAGCAAGAGTGTCCTTAACAAATGATGCTGGGAAAAAAATAGATACCGTTTATAAAAGGTGAGGTTGGACCTCTACCTCACATTATATTAAAAATGCACTCAAAATGGATCAAAAGCTAGACATAAGTGCTAAAACCATAAAACTCTTAGAAGAAAACAAAGGGGGAATACTTACATGACGTTGAATTTGGCAGTGATTTCTAAGATATGCTACCAAAAGCATGGAAAACAATAAAGTAAACAAAATCGACATAATCAAAATTAAAACTTTTGTACATCAAATGACATAGTCAATAAAATGCAAAGACAACACAGAGAGTGGGGGCAAAGAGCTGCAAGTCTGATATGCGTTTAATATTAAAATAAGAACTGCTACAACTGAACAGCAGAAAGACAAACACCCTAATAAAAAAAATGGGCAAAGGACTTGAATAGACAATTCCCAAAAGAAGATACACAAATGACACAAAAAGATGCTCAACATTATTAATCATCAGAGAAACACAAATTAAAACCATGAGATATCACTTCACATCCACTACCACAGCTATTAAAAAATGGAAAATAACAAGTGTTGGTAAAGAATTGAAGAAATCAGAACTCTTGTACTTTGTACTTTGTTGTGAGGAATGTAAAATATTGCAGCTGCTGTGGAAATTAGGTGCGTCAGAAAGCTAAACATAGAATTAGCATGTGCCTGTCATTTCCACTTCTAGATAAATACCCAAAAGTTTGAAAACACAGTTTCAAATAAATATTTACACATCATTAGCATACTGATAGTAACATTACTCACAACAGTTAAAAGATAAAAACAACTCTAGTGTCCTGTCTGTCAACAGATGAATGGATAAACAAAATGTGGTATATATATGCCACATACTATATTTATTCAGTAGTAAAAGATACAAAGTTCTAATACATCCACAAGGCTGAAACTTGAAGACATCATATCACTGAAATAAGCCATATACAAAAGAAAAAATATTATAGGACCCCACTTATATAAAATACCTAGAACATGCAGTCAGAGAAACAGAAGGATTATAGGTTACTGGGGGCCAGTGGGGTGGGTGTGAGAATGGAAAATTATTGCTTAATGGGTAGTACATTTCTGATTTGGATAATGAAAATGTTTTGGTAATGGATGGTGGTGAATGATTTTTCCAGTGCAATAATGCAAAAAAAATTACATAAAATTACTTTGTGAATATAATTAATATCACTGAGTTTTACACTTAAAAGTGTAATAGAGAGTTAACAGAGAAAATTTTGAGATTTATATATGTTCCTACAATAAAAAATTAAAAAAAAAACATTTGTGAGAGTGCTGATAAGGGAATTTGTAGCATTGCTACCTTAAATGTATAGTGGATAAATTAGTGTATACAAGAAGGAGAAAGATTCTAAAATCAATAATTTAAACACACACTTCAATAAACAAAAAAAAGAAAAGCAAAGCAAGCTGAAGGGAATAAATAATAGAGATAAGAATGGTAACAAAAACTTCAAAGCAGATTGAATAAAGAACATCATAAAACAGAAAGATACTTTGAAAAATCAATATAAAACAGGACATATTACTACAGATCCTGAAGATATAAAAATGATAGGGTAATAATAAGTATAACCACATACACAAATTTGACAACTTAGAATAAATTAACCACACAATTTGAAAAACAAAAAACTACTATCAGCTAATGAAAATGAAATAGATAATTTGAATAATCTTATAGCTATTAAGGAAATTGAATTTTTAGTTTTTAAAAAATCTCCCCAAAAGAAAACAGATGGTTTCACTGG